>PVLA01006668.1:0-119242 GCA_004027455.1 Hydrochoerus hydrochaeris | reverse complement strand
GTGCCTACTTGAGGATTACCCAGGACTTCTTTTATTAATCTTCTTGTATTTTGCTTCACCTGAGTTAGAATTTCAGATTTAAATTCGTCAATGAGGTCATGGAAGTATTTCTTTATTTACGATGAGGCTGTGTCTGACATTACATGTTTGCTGCCCTCAGTCTCCTCTGCATTTACCTCTGTTGGACTCACTTTCCCTGTTTCTGCAGTTGGGGACCTTTTGCTCTTTCTCTGTCTTGTCGTGTTTTTGGCCCCCTTCAGGCAGGTGGGTAGTGGAGGTCTCTGGGCCTTTCGTTTTGCTTACAGTTCTTCTGCAGCGCACATGCTAGGGAAGTACCGCCCCCCAGTCCACTGCAGATCTGAGAGTTGCACGCTGAGAGCTGGCTCCTCCCCCTATGCCAGTCAACCAGTTTATGCTTCAACAAGTTTGTGTGTTCCCTGGGGATGTCACTGGCCCAGAAAAGCCTGGTCCCTGGCTATTGGGTTTCACCCAGGGGCGTGGCCCTGCTTGAGCAGATCCCACCAATCTGCTTTTGACTAGGAGTCATCAGCATCAGCAGATGCTGCCTCAGAGTTTTGATTCATGCAGGCCCTGCCCAACTCCAAAATGTCACCCAGCCAGCCCTCCCAGTTTGGGGAATCCAGTTCCCGTCACTCACCAAAGTTTGCACAGTTCAACTGGCTCTTTCCACTCCCCGTCTCAGGGCCTCCCCCAGCTGAAGGTCTGGAGCTCACCAACCCCCGCTCTTGGCAGGGCCACGATCTCAGCTCAGTCGTGAGTCACCTGACTTTAAGATGTACCAGTACAGCGATCGGGGCTGGCCCAGCTCCAGCCCTCTGTCCATGCTTCTTCCTCTTCTTTCTTTTTTCTTTTTTTCTTTTTCTTTTTCCTCAGTTTCTTCCTGGGTTATGAGATTTCCTCTCCTTTTGTCTGGCTTTTTCCATGTTACCAGATTCCAGCATCTGAGTTGTTTTTATTTTTATTTTTTTCCTCAGAGAGGCTCTGTTATCGAGCCACCGCTCAGTCGGCCATCTTGCAATCCAGGCCTTACTTTTGTAACTTGAACAACTACTTCTAAGAGGAAAATATGTAATTATCAACTAGTGATTTCTTACTGTTTATTATTTTTGTTGTTTTGTTTTGCTTTTGAAATTTTGTATTAATTCTACCCTCTTTCTGTTTCAATTTTTTTTCTTTAAGTAAAAAAAAGATGGGTTAGTTAATTGGAAAGAAAAACTAACATAAACTGTAAGTCCTTAACCAATAATAGAAAAGGGAATTATTCATTTAATCTAAATTTCCTAATTTCTTAATTTTAAAATTTGTACAAATTAGTCACTTTTTCCATTTTTTTCTTTCTCTATCTCACTACTTTCTATAGGGCATTATAATGATATTTGTTTGTATTAATTTAGTTTAAAAGCTAGTGAATATCTAGAGGAGATTTTAACAGAACTAGTGGAGGAGTAGGTGCCACCAGAAATCATGAACTTGGAGGTAGAAGCAATAACTGGGAAGTTTGAGTTGTCACTTATTTGCATGGTAAGTGTGTTTTAGGTTATATAAGGAATTATTAAGTGAAGAGAAACAAGCATTTCAGTGTAAGTATGGAAAGAGAAACTGTAACAGTTGCATGAAATGTTAATTGGAAATGTCAATTTGATTGTCCAATATCCAAATATTCTTTCTATGCAAGAAGAATACAAAGATAGGGGACAGCAGGACCCTTTCCATGCACCTTCCTTTGGCAATGGGTAAGGTGAACACGCATGTGCCACGCAAATCCTGCAGGTGCAATACACACACAGCATGAGTCAGTCACTTCACAGCAGCTGCAGTGACACTGCCCCACAACCGCGATGACAGAGTGAAGATGTGAGGTTCCCGTGGCAGCTTTCTAAATAGATCACTCAGTGGTGAAACTTTCCTTGATTCCTCTCTGGACATATTCTCCTGTCTGCCTTTAGATTTTGCAATCTTCTCTTCACCTTTCTGATGAGTTAAATTTCTTCCTAAACCAACTTGAAAATGGAGCTGTGCCATGGGCAAGAATATTGACAATTCCAGGACAATGTGCGCATTCTGGTCTAGATAACCTGATGAAGAAAACAGTTAAGGTAGGTAGTGGGAAGGGTTGGGATTTTCATTTGGGCACCTTGAACTTGAGATGTCTTTTGGATAAATTGGGAACTATCCAACAAACAAATGGATAGGTCTGTATGGAGTTCCACAGACTAGAAAGTTGTATTTGGAGTCTATCATTCTTAAACGTTAGAATTAACCACCCAAGGGACCAACAGTAAGGGAATGATGAGTTGCTATGCATTGCGTTTCAGGTATCTACTACCTGTTGCTAAAAATAATGAAATTGCTTTATCAGATCACATGTAAATCAATTAAGGATTTTAAAATTCTATACTATGGCCTGAAAAATGTTGTCTGAGATTCTGGATTTATTTTATGGGACATAAATAAGTTTCATTCTGAAATTTCCATTAAAGTTTCCTGACCAAAATCTTATTGGTAAAAATCATTCAATTTTCTTAATCCAAATCTTATTTATACAAAATCTTCCATCACATAGGTCCAATGATATATCTTTCAATAAAGTTTCCATTTCTTGATTTTTCGATGTTAGAAGATATTTTCAGTTAGAATAATTTCCTTGATAAAACAAAAACTAACACCATGTTTCCAACCATGATTGGAGAGAAATTCACTCATAGAAATAGGTTACTTAGCAACAATATAAATTATGATGGTCAAAAATAAGATCCTCACAATAGTAGGTAAATGTAGGAAGGGGATTGAAACATCCTACCCATGATTTCTTTGTTATGAGACTATTGGAATGTAAACTACTCCATGCCATTTCCTGGTCTTTTATTTTTCTGTGCTATGCTGCCCTTTAGTGGCCAATTTGAACAATACTGGCCTGATCAAGAGGGATTCCAAAGTCAAACAGGGAAGTGTCTGTCTAAAAATGACCCCACAGCAAACACTTTCAAGGCATGCCAGCGGGCTGGCTGCCTGCCCTCTCCTTTCTAAGTCACACTTTCATAAAAATTTCTCAAAGTTTTGAACGGATTGTCTTCATTAGAATCACATGAGGTGCTTAAGATTTCCTGGTCCTCTTACCCAGAAATTCTCACTCTCAGATCTGAAGTGAAACCTAAATGCGCCTCTCAAATCAAGCATTCCCAAATGGTTCTGAGGTTCCACAGACTACTGTCGGAGAAACACAGCTCCAGGAGAATTAGCACTGTTGTGAGAAAAGCTCTAAATTTAGGAAAGTCAGGCATGTTTATTCCGATTGCACCTGCCAAGTACTTCTCCTCCAGTCACCCACACCAGGTGCCAAGAATGCAAAAAACAGTGAAAGTCCCTGGCCTGAAAAAGGTCATAGTCTAGTTAGGGAGGGGCCAAGTAAACAATCACAGTACCTTGAGGTAAGTGTTCTAGAAACAGGCCAACCTCTCCTGGGAGGAAGGAGGGGAGGACTTCTGCAGCAGCTGGTTGAAGACTAGGTCAAGCGTTCAAGTGTTCCAGGCAAAGGTAGGCTGAACTGACTGGGACAAGTGGCATTCAATTTGTGTGACCCTGTGTATAACCTCTAAGTCTATGAGCATAAGGCATTTACCTGTGTGTTTATTAGTGTTTGGCTGTTTCTGGTATCTTTCCCTTTTTTTCGTTGTTTTTGTTTGTTTGGTTTGTTTTGTTTTGATAGAGTCTATAGTCCTAATAGTGAGTTCGTAGTATATAACACAGCTGACCTGAGATGCCGTTCACCAACTCCAAAGAGTGACAGCTTCATGTTTGGTGGTCTTCTTCCTATATGTGACCTGTATGTAGTAGCTTATGAAGGGCAGTTTGCTATTCTTCCAACTAAAACAGGTTGAAATCCTAAGTGCTTATCATATGTATTTGTTAATTTCACAGTCATCAGCCAAACCTAAATCCACGATGCTGCTTCAGTTTAATCTTGCCATTGACTAGAGGAGGTCATTTAAACCTGCCTATGTTCCTAATAGGTAATAAAACAAGGTAAAAGAAGATGAAAGGAGGCCAGATCCACAGATAAAAATTGGACTGGAAAGGAAAAAAGGATAGAAAGACCCAGAGAGGGACAGAAAGAACAGAGAAAGTGGTTCTCCACCACTGCCACTTTCATATCTCAGTGATTCTTCTGACTCTGTAGCCTGGACACATAAACACTCCCTTTCTGAGGTCCTTCCTGAAGCAACTCCAACATCCTTGCATAGGGTTTCTCTTTTGTCCATGGTAGGTACTCTTAAACATTCCACATTTAACTCACCGAACTGCCACAATTTTGTGATATATTATAATCTCTGTTTCACATGTATATGCCAAGGCACACAGGTTTTTCAGTAATTTACTCAAATTCAGACAATACAGGGTAGAAGCAGGATCTGAACCTGCACCCTCATCTTACACCCTTCTTATAGTCTATCTGAAGGCATGGTAATTTTAGTCACTCCTTTTTGTAATCATCTTCAATTAAGTGACTTATAGAGAGTGAGACATCGAAGGGACATCAATGACTTCTAACAAGAAAAATAAATGTTGGAAGAAGAGTGGCTTAGCAAGTTTTCAGGAGAATGTTCTTTGGCACTAGATGATCATAGCTAGGAAAATTTAAGGCCAAGTTTCTATTAGTTATCTCCTGATCTTAAAATTGTATAGTAGCTGCTGAGCTGTTGTAGGAAGCCTATCAACTTTAAAAAATATTTATGCTTTTAAGGTCTAGACCCTAGAGTAATTTGACCACAAGTTGAAACTGTGGAAATTTTGACCTCATTAACTATAGTGTCCAGAGAGTTGTTACCCTATGGCCAGATATAACCTGAGCTGTGATATTGCTCCTCTCCCCACATCCTGACTCTCTGAGTGACTTATTTCTGCCCAAACTGGAGATTGCTTTATGCACATTGTGAAAAGAAAAATTGAAAGCTCAGAGCATATATATATATATATATATATATAGTAAAAATTTATAAGTTTAAGTTTATAAGTATATTCTTCCAGATACTTTTTTTCTCTTTCTTTATACTTTCTAAAAAATTATACCATAACACATATTTTGCTTTGTAAAGAGAACTTCACGTTGAACATATGGCAGACACCAATGGATGTCAATAATAGAATCTAACAAGACAAGCTATATGACTATATTTATACCACACTGTGCCAGGTACAACACACATAATATTCTGTTGGGTGTGTGCAAACGTCCTTAACAAGTCCCCTTAACAGCTGTTTCTGTTGTTCTCAACTGTTGGATATCTCAACCACACTGGAATGTGTTGTTTCAGGATACTTGTCCAAGGGTTCCCAGGATAGATTTCTAAAGCTGGGCTGGTGGTCTGAAGAGTGAGTCCACTATATTTACAGGCTTCAGAACTTATGGAGGCTGTACCAGCTCACAGAGCTTCCTTACTGTAAGAGAACACCCACTCCCTACAGATGCATGCCTTGTCAGCACTTAGGAACATAACTTCCTCATACAGCCACCTCTGAGTACTGAGAGTGCTGAATTTAACTTGAGCCTGTGATCCTGGAAGACAGTGATGGTTAAAGAAATTTTTTCGTATTTTTGTATTCTTGCAAATGATAACAGCAAAGAACCACCCTTCCCTTTATGATTCAGATCAGATTCACATGTCAAGAACAGACACAGACCCTCCAAATTCCCTTTCTTTGCTGCAGAGTAATTAAGTAAACTTCTGGTCTCTGTTGATCAGTAAGAACAAAACACTTATGACTCAACCTTCAGTTAAGACTCCCTGCTTCCCTCCGTCCCTGGACTTTGGTCCAGCCTCAACCTGAGCCAGCTGAGGCTCAGCCCCTTCGAACCCTTTCAGAAAACAAGCTGGCCTCAAGGAAAGCCTTGTCTGATCTCATCCTCCCATTGATCACCCTTCTCCACACTCAGCTTTTTCTAATCTTGTTTACTCCTCTACCCATGGAGAACCCTTTGGTCTAGCCAATGGGACATTTACAGATTTATGATCACAGTGTTTTCCTTCTTGTAATAAGGTCTCCCTTCACGGGGTAACTTTTCAGTGAAGTGTCTCTTCATTTCTTTCATATTTCACAAGTCAGAACAGCTTGCGTTATTTTTATTTTATCTTTACTTGTGTACTTTTGTCTTCAGATGTAGATATTTGGATGGCTGTTTTACGCCTTTTCTATACAGTTCATAAAATGCCACATTTATGCTCAATCTTAGATGGCTGCAGGACTTCAACCAGAGCCCGGAGAGACCAATCAGCAGAGACACTGCCTTATTAACTCTTCTTCCCCTACCCCGAGGCCAGGTTTCCCCCATGCCTTCATCCTGCACTCTTGGTGTGGGCCACACTGCTCCAGAACAACTGGAATCCCAGACACTATAGCTTCTCTCTCATATCCCTCCTCAACAGTTTTCACGTTAGGCTCTTACTTTCCAGAGAGCCTGACTACCATACCCCCTGCAGAGATTTAGATGTGAACAGGCGTTTTTCCTCTTACCCTAAACTCAAGTTTGAAACAGAGATTCGCTAGATAGGAAATTTTAGGATGCATTTATTTATTTTGTTTTGTTTTGTTTTTGGTACCGGGGATCAAACTCACAACCTTGCACTTGCCAGGCAGGCTTATGCCGCTGAGCTACATCCCCAGCCCTATTTTTTTGTTTTTTTGAGAGAGGATCTCACTGTGTAGTTCAGGCTGACCTCTAACTCACTATGTAGTCCAGACTAGCTTCAAACTCGTGGTGATCCTCCTGTCTCACCCTTCTGAGTCCTGGGATTACAGGTATTTGCCACTATGCCGGGTTTTGGAATATTTATTTTTAATTTTTTCCAGTATTTCCCATAAGTGTGGAGGTCTTGTCTTTTTTTTTTTTTTTTTAATCGGTACCGGGGATCGAACTCACAAACCATCTGTTTGCAAGGCAGGCGCTTATGCCTCTTAGCTAAATTCCCAGCCCCAATGTGGAGGTCTTACTACTCCATGTATGTACTTAATTTCTGGAACTCAAGAAAAGAAGGCAAAATGCATACTTCTTTTTTCTCTCTTTTCCTTCATATCACTACAAATTCTGTCTTTAAACACAGTGGCTCAAGGAAGCTTGTCTAGATGTTCCCAGTCCTGGACTCAAGAGACTGAGCCATGTTTCCTTGGCAAAACGTCACTGTGTATTTACTCTTCCTCCTCTCTGGCTACAAAAGGCTTTTCCCTTGCTCTTCCTGCCCTAGGATTACTATAAAATCTTAATATATATAAAGTTTGCCTTTGGCTTAATTTTGTAGGAAACTTGGACTGAGCCTTTTCTGAATTGTCTCTATTGAGGTTTTGCTAATTTTTCTAATGTGGTATCTTAAATTCATCTTTCTGGAACAGAGACTGAGGTAAGAAATAGCAGAATTTAGGAAGAATGTTCACAGAAAAAGGGGAATAAGGAAGTTTGAATGGTGGGAAAAAGCTAAGAAGGTGGTCTCAACCAGAGCCTAGCTTTGGTCAGAGCACACAGGGAAGGAAACCTGGAGTAGAAGTTACAGCACAGCATGGGTTCAGCTTTAAGTCCCCAGGCGGGCGTGAGTGACCTTCACAAAGGGATGAATTCACCGGGAGGACTCAACCATCCTAACTGCATACCTTCATACCCATGCAGCAAATCCTGATAAAGCTGGAAGGATCGAAAAACAAATCTGGTTACAGTTGGAGACTTCCACTCTTTTAGAATTGCTGTGACGCAGAATCAGAAGATATAAATATAAAATAAATATATTTTCTCATATTTTGAATTACTTTGAAGACAAAAGTCTGTAACAAAATATAAAAGTAGAATGTCTTTATACTGTATATGAAAGTGAAATGTATGACAAAAATAATAGCACAGAAGAGAAAGACTTGAGAACACACTTATACAAGGTCATTACAAATAGATAACATGAGAGTAGATTTTGATTAAATTTTTAAAAGGTATAAATCATTTTTAAAAATAGTAAATATAGACAATAGTGAAGATAAAAATTAACTGGCTTAGAATTCTTAAGCTCAGGAGAAAAAGTAAATGAGGCAAAGTAAAGAACAAATTGAGTAGATAACAATTGGCCAAATTGTATATCTTTATTTTTTCTTTTATTTTTAAAGACAGGATCTCGCTATGTTGTCAAGACTGACCTCACAATTCTCCTGCTTTAGCTTTTCAGGTGGCTGAGATCATAGGTGTGCACCACCACCCCCAGCTTGAAGGTGATATATCTTAATTTAAACATACCAATAACTTTAACGGTACATGATCCATACACACAATTAAAAGAAAAAGATTGTGAGATAGAATAAAAAATCAAGGCACTGTATGCTGCATGCAAAATGAAAACTCATTATATGTAAAGGTATTGTGTAATCATAAAAATAGAGAGATGCCATGTAAACCCTAATTAAATGAAAACTAAAGTAGCTCTGATCGCTTCAAAGTGGACCTCAGAATAAAAATAATTATGAGTAAAGAGGGACATTATATAGTTATAAGGCAATCAACTCACCTGGAAAATGTAACAATGCAAAACGTGTCTTTACATAACAGAGCTTCAAAACACATGAGGCAAATTCTCATAGAGAAGGAAAAGTGGACAAATGCAGAGCTGAAGCAGTCAACACTCTTTTCCTAGGAACTGATGGAAAAAGTAAACAGAAAAGCAGTAAGGTCCCGAAAGTGCTAGCAGACATCTTGAACTGACATGGCTTGAATAAGCCACTTACTGATGCCATTACACATTCTTTTCTAGGGCACATGAAATAGTTCATATTCTGGACCACTGAACAAAACTTAACAGTTTTTTCTAGAAACCTTTTTATTTTTTTTATTTTAAAAAGAAAAAAGAAGTCAGAAAACAAAAACAAAAAGCAAAAAAGTCAAACAACAACAACAAACCCAAAGCAACAACAATGTAGGCTTTCAAAACAGAATGAAAGAAATTTAACAATGGTTGTTATATTATATATTGTTATCTTTTTTAAAGAAAGAGGAAAATTTAAAAAAAAACAGAAAAAAGGTAAAACAATACAGAATTCAAAAGAAAATTCACATTATAAAATTACTACTGCATACATTACACATTGTCATCTTGAAAATAGTTGCCAAAGTCACAAAATCAAAGCACAAAAAGTGGTTAGATACTCAAACATTGACAATGCAAACCATTGTGTTCAGTGATCCAACAGAAATTCAGTAATATGATCGATCATCTATCTTACATACTTAAACATACTATTATACTCTTTAGAGCACTTTCTTTCCCTTTCACTTTTACAATATCTATTATACTTTTTGGATCCCATTACTCTGTCAGTTTTTATTATTTTTTACACCAGAGAGACAATGTGATATTTACTAATGTGAGTCTTGTTTATTTCACTTATGAGGATATTCTCAAGTTATGTCCATTTACCTATAAAGACCTCAAGATCATCCTTTTTATAGCTGAGTAGTGTTCCATTGTATAAAAATACCACATTTCTTTCATCCACTCTGCAGTTGATGGGCATTTGGGTTGTTTCCAACATTTAATTATCTCAAATTGTGCTATGAAAATGGGTGCACATATATCACTGTGACATGATCTTTTCAAATTTTCTGGGAAAATATCCATGAGGGGAATAGCCTGATTGAATGGAATGTCCAATCCTAGTTTTTTGAGGAATCTCCATACTGATTTCCACAGTGGTTGCACCAGTCTGCACTCCCACCAACAACAGAGAAGTGTTCCTTTTTCCCCACATCCTCTCCAACATTTGTTATCAGTTGTTTTCTTGATGGCGACCATTCTTTCCAGGGTGAGATGAAATCTCAATGCTGTTTTAATTTGCATTTCTCAAATGACCAGTGATGGTGAACATTTCTTCATGTATTTATTTACCATTTGTATATCTTCATCTGAGAAATGTGTGTTATCTTAGATGCCCATTTTTGGAGAGGATCTTTGAACTTAGGGGACTTAATATTTTTCAATTCTTTCTATGTTCTGGACACAAGTCCTTTGTCTGAGGGGTTGCTGGCTAAAATTCTTTCCCATTCTGTGGGTTTTCTTTTCACTCTGTTGGTCATTTCTTTTGAAGTGAAAAAACTTTTCAGTAATGTGAGATCCCAATTGTCGATTCTTTGAAGTGTTTCCCACACAGTTTGTGTTTTGCTCATGAATTCTCTGCCTACCCCTATGTCTCCAAGACTTCTACCTACCTTGTCTTCCAGTAGATTTAGTGTTTATGTTTTAGTATTTAGATCTTTAATGCATTTAGACTTAAGTTTGGTGTATGGTGATAGGCATGAGTCTAGTTTCAGTTTTCGGCATGTGGAAAGCCAATTTTTCCAACACCATTTATTAAAGAGGCTATCCTTCTTCCAATGAACATGTTTAGCACCTTTGTCAAATATCAGATGGCTGAGTGTTCTTGTAGTTGTGTTTGCATCTTGTAGTCTGTTCCATTGGTCCTCAGGTCTATTTCTTTGCTAGTACCATTCTGATTTTGTCACTGTGGCTTTCCTTTTTGGTTGGATCTTTGTCTGGTTTTGGTATCAGAGTGATACTTGCTCCAAGAATGAGTTAGGGAGGACTGCTTCTCTTTCAATTTCATTGAAGAGTTTAAGGAGTATTGGAATTAAATCTTCTCTAAATTTCTTATAGAATTCAGCTGTGAATCCATCAGAACCTAGGCCTTTCTTTGTTGGTAAGTTTTTAATCACATTTTCTATTTCAGTAGCTGATATTGGGTTATTCAAAATTGTTATATCTTCTTGATTGAGCTTTGATAGTTCATATGTTTCTAGAAATCTGTCTATTTCCTGTGTTTTCCACCTTATGTGAGTAGAGATTTTCAAAGCAGGTATTCATGATCTTCTGAATTTCCATGGGATCTGTAATAATTTCCTTCTTTTCAGTCTTTACTGTGTGGATTTGAGTTTTTTCTTTCTTTTTCTTGATCATATTAGCCAGAGGTTTATCAATTTTGTTTATTCTCTCAAAAAACCAGCTCTTTGATTTATTAATTCTTTGTATTGTTTTTTTGGTTTCAATTGCATTAATTTCTGCTTTAATCTTTACAATTTCCCTTTCTTCTATGAGCTTTGGGTTTGACTTGCTCTTCCTTTTCTAGAAGTTTGAGATGTAGCATTAGGTTATTTAATTGTGCTTGTTCTGTTTTCTTGTGACCATTTATTGCTGTATATTTCCCTCTTAAGACTGCTTTCATTGCATCCCATAGGTTACAGTATGTTGCATCTGCATTTTCATTGTATTGTGGGTATTGTTTTATTTCTTCTTTAATTTCATCTGTAACCCGCTGGTTGTTCAGAAGGTTGTTATTTAATTTCCATGTATTTATACAGGTTTTGCAGGTTTTTTGCCATTGATTTCCAATTTTAGTGCAATATGGTCAGATATTATGCAGGGATAATTTTGCTTCTTTTGCATTTACTTAAGAATATTTTATGAGTTAATACATGATCTATTTGGGAGAATATCCCATGTGCAGCTGAGAAAAATGTATAATCTGATGTGGTTGGGTGGAACACTGTGTAAACATCCACTAAGTCCATTCACTCACAGGTATGATTCAGTTCTGCTATTTCTTTGCTGACTTTTTGTCTGGTTGATCTATCTCTTTGTGACAGTGGGGTGTTAAGGTCTCCTATTATAACTGTGTTCTTGTGTATTTGGTTTTTCATGTCCATTAGTTTTTGTCTTATATAGTTGGGTGCTCCTGTATTTGGTGCATATATATTTATAATTATTAGTTCTTCCTCTTGTAGTTTTCCTCTTACAAACATGTAGTGGCCTTCTTTATCTCTTTTAATCATTTGAGATTTGAAGTTTACTTTGTATGCAAACAGAATAGCTACCTCTGCTTTTTTCTGGGTTCTTGTTGCATGAAATACTGTTTTCCACCCTTTAACTTATAATCTATGAGTTTCTTTTTGAGTCAAATGTGTTTCTTGTATACAGCATATTGTGGGGTCCTGTGTCTTGATTTCATTCTGTCAACCTGTTTCTTTTGACAGGTGAATTGAGCCCATTTTCACTTATGAATATCACTGATATGTACTGGCTTGACTTTGCCATGTTGCTTTCCTGTTGTTGGTTTCCCACTTTTCTCCCTTGTTTAATTTCTTGTCCAGCCTGGTGGTTTCTTTCTGTTGTTGTTCTGGATATTGTGGTCATTTTTATCTCTATCTAGCATGTCTTTCAGCACTCTTTCTAGGGTGGTTTGATGGACATGAATTTCTTAAGTTGTTCTTTGTTGTGGAAGTATCTTGTTTCTCCATTAAATTTGAAACACAGTTTTGCTGGGTACATCAGTCTGGGTTGAAAGTTGTTTTCTTTTAGAGCTTGAAATACTTCACTCCAAGCTTGCCTTAACATAAAGGTTTATGCTGAAAAGTCTGCTGTGATTCTAATCTGCTTTCCTTGAGAGGTGAGTGTGTCTTTTCTCTAACAGCTTTTAGTATTCTGTTTTTATGCTGTATGTCTGGGATCTTAATTATTATATGTCTGGGTGTAGAATTATGTTGGTTGTGACTGTTCAGCATTCTATATGCCTCACTTATTTGTATATCAAATTTTTTTCCACATATTTGGGAAATTTTCTGTTATTACTTCTGTGAATAGTTTAGTTATGTCCTTTGTGCTTTCTCCTGCACCTTCACTGATGCCTATGAGTCTTATATTGTTTCTCTTGGCATCATCTTGAAGCTGCTGGATTTTCATTTCATGCTGCTTTATTGTTTTTATAAATTCTACCCTTTCATAATCGCTATCTGCATTCCTGTCCTCGAGGTCTGCAACTCTATCCTCAGCTTCATTTAAACAGTTTTGCCAGCTTTCAATACAATTTTTTGTTTCTTGGATATCTCTTTGAATTTGTTTCATGGATTCTACTTGTTTTCTACATTGCTCATTCAAAGTTTCAATCAATTTGCCATGCTCCTGTATTTTTTTTTATCCATTTCTTCCCTAGCTATGTTGAGCAAATCATTTACTAAGGTTGTTATTTCTGTCTTTATGTAAGACATTATTTCTAATTTGATTTCCTCTGTAGCCTCATGGTTTTGTCTCTTTACTTCATTTGCTATCTTTTCAGAGATTTCTGGTGTGTGACTTTTAAAGTCCTCTATTTCACTGTTGCCTGTTCTTGCTCCTGATGGACTAGATGTTTGAGATTGCCTTTTGATTTTTTGTTTTGTCATTTTCACCTTCTGGGCCAATATTTGGTTAATCAATCCCAATAGTCACAACTGTTGGCAGTGTGTCTCCTAGGGTCCTACTGTGTGGTTGATGTCTGCCCGATTGTTGGGTACATAGTGACTGGAGCTTGCTAGGGTCCTCTGTCTGGGCAAGGGGCCACCAAGTCTCCCATCAAACCAGCACAGTCAATCCACTGCAGTTCCCATGGATCAAAGTGGATATCTCAAGAGTTATTTTTAAAATACTATGTACTAAGTGAAGGTGAAAACATAATATATGAAAATGTATATGACACAGCTAAAACAAAATTTAGACAGAAATATACACTAACAAATGTTTATATTAGAAAAGAAGTAGAATTTCATATCAGTAACTTAAGCTCCTAACTTAAGAAACTGGAGGGGAAAAGTAATGAATTAAGCTCAAAGCATGAAGAAATGAAATTATATGGAAAGTAGAGCAGAAATACATAAAATTTTAAAACAAGAAAATACTAGAGAGAAATCAGTGAAACTAAAACCTTTTTCAAATAATAGGTAGCACAGTCTAGGCATGGTGGTGCACATCTGTAATACCAGCACTTTGGAGGCTGAAGCAGGAGGATCCTTGCAAGTTCGAAACCAGCCTGGGCTACAAAATGAACTCAAGGCCAGCTAGAACTGCATAATGAGACCCTGTCTCAAAAAGACCAAAAAAAAAAAAAAATTCAGTAGCACTGATAAACCTTTCTCCAAAGTAAAAAGTAAGTCAGTGTTAACTAATGATAAAAATTCTCAGCCAACTAGCTAAAAGGGAGTCTTTATAAACCTACAACTATCGTCCTATTTAATGGTGAGAAACTAGAGTGCTTTTCTTCTAACATGTACTCTTCCACTACTATTATTAAACATCATACTGAAAATTCTAACTTTACAGACAGGACAAGGAAAAGCAATAAAATGCATACAGATAAGAAAAGAAATAATAATATTATCTCTATGCACAGGCTATATTATTGCACATATATTGAAATCTCAAAGAATTATCCAAAAATGCTCCTAGAACTAATAATGTAGTTTACTAAATTCATGGGATACAAAGTCAATATATAAAAGCCAGTTGTATTTCTGATATCAGTAATGAATAATTGGAAGTTCAAATAAAAAATACATTTGTGAAAACATCAAGGTAAATAAATAAATTACATATGGCTCATGAAATATTTGCAGCATTTGTATGTTGAAAAATCACAAAACACTGAATAATAACGAGATGTAAATATAGAGACATATCATGTTCATGAATTCAAAGATTCAGTCTTATTATGCTGTTAGTTCTCCCAGCGAATGTCATAAACTCAGTGTAATCCTAATCAAAATTTCAGCAATATTTTGTAGATACATAGTAACTGGCTCTAAACTTAATAGAGAAAGGGCAAGAACTTTGGCCTTTCTCCAAAGTCAAAAATCTTATACAATGTGAAAACTTCCTCTAGTTTCAGTTTTGCGGGGAGGGGAATTCTCACACTGATTTCCATAATGGTTGTTTTAGTTTATATTTCTACTAACAATGTGGGAGAGTTCCTTTTTCCCCATGCAGCCTTTCCAGAATTTATTATTTGATTTCTTGATGATGACTATACTTTCTAGAGTAAGATGGAATCTCAGTGTTATTTTAATTTGCATTTCTCTAATGGCCAGTGATACTGAACTATATCTTCAGGTATCTACTGGCCATTTGTAATTCTATTCATTTTCTCTTGTCCATTTTCTATTGAGTCTTTTACTTTGGGGAAGTCTAATCTTTTGAGTACTTTATATATTCCACTTTGCCATAAAGAAAAAACTCGAGTCATTTGTAGGAAAATGGATGGACCTTGAGACCATAATTTTGTTGGAAGTAAATCAAACACACAAATTTAAATAACACATGGTTCCTTTTGTATGAAAAACCCAAAATATAAATAAAGAACAAAAAATAAAGACAGATAATAGGAAGTAGGGAGATAGATCTTTCTCAAAAGGAAAGGGGATCAAGATATGAAAGGGGAGAGAAAAAGGGAAAGAAAAGAAGAGAAAAAAAGCTTGAAAATGTGTTATGTACATGGACCAACTCCACACAAGGAATTTGACCATTAGGTACTTTGAGTGTCTACTGATAAATTAAAAAAAAAAATCTAAAGTTTGGAAATCAAGACAGCTTGTTGTTAGAAAAAAACAATAAGCATCATATAGATTAATGAAACAATACAAAATGTAGACATTCACTGGGGAGGCTGAGGCAGGAGGATTGTTGCGAGTTTTATACCAGCCTGGGCTACAAAGTGAGCTCAAGGTAAGGCCGAACTGCATAGTGAGACCTTGTCTTTAAAAAAATTTCACAAAAAAATATGTAGAAATAGACCCAGAGTCAACTGATTTTTGACAGGAGTGCAAAGACAGTTGAATGGAGAAAGGATAATCTTCAACACAGATGCTAGAATAATTATACATACACATGAAAATAAATAAATTGAAAAGAACCTTGATACATGATTGAAACAAACACAAAAAAATCAGTTCAAAATGAACTGAGGTCTTAATTTTAAAATGATTCTTCAAAGCACTAAAAATAGGAATTCAATTTGACCCAGCTATTCCATTTCTAGGTATCTTCCCCAAAGAGTTAAAAACATGATGTTACAGTGATACATGTGTACACAAGTTTGTAGAAGCACAATTCATACTAGCCAAATCCCAGAATCAGCCTACGTGTGCTCATCAACAGATCATTGAATAAAGAAAACGTGATAGTCTATACACAATGGACTATTACCCTGCCATAAAGAAAGATACATTAGAGTTATCTGTAGGAAAATGGATGCACCTTGAAACCATACATTTAAGTGCAATAAATCAGATGCACAAACTTAAATATTACATGGTTTCTCTTGTATGAGAAATTCAAGGTAAAAATAAGTTAAAGAGCAAAATAAAAAACAAATAATAAGAAACAGTGAAATTGAGCTTTTGTCAGTGGGAAGGGTATCTAGAAATGGAGGACAGGTGGTAGAGGGGAAGTGAAAAGAATTAAAATGTATTATGTAATTGTGCCAGTGCCCCACAATAAATGTAATTATTATGTCCTGCAAACATGTACCAATAAAAATAAAAAACACCACACAAAATCATCCAGATGACACGCAAAAATAAAACATAAAACTGTAAATATGAGAGCAAAATCTGTGTAATTTCCAGTTTGGTGATGAATTTAAACAGTATCTACAAAAGAAAAATTCAGTAAATTATGGCTTATCAAAATTTTTAAAAAAAATTTTTTTTTACTCTGTGAAAGACTGTTATAAGAATGAAATTATAAGCTACATACAATCTGGGATAAAAATTTGCAAATGATGTATTTGATAAAGCACAGAATATGAAAGAATTCTTAAAATCGACAAGAAGAAAGCAGTCCTGTTAAAAACATAAGCAAAAGATGATAATAGACAATTGACTAAAAGAGACATGAATTTCACATAAGCATAATAAAGATACTCAACTTCATTATGGAAATGAAGTTAAAACCATAATGTTTTGGAACTACCACTGATAGAGAATGAATTTTTCTAATTTAGTAGTATTAAAAATAAAAATTTTTCATTGTTGGTAGGAGTATAAAGTGATAATAGTCACTTTGAAAGCAATTCTGTAGTTTTTACAAAAATTAAATACATACTCATAGAACTCAACAATCTCTCTTATAGATGTTTACTCAAGTATACAAAACTTATATTTTTACCAAACCCCATATTCAAATATCTACAGTTTTTATTCACGACTAAAAATCGTACCAAATATAAATATGTACATATGCATGAATTTTTAGATAAACATTTATTTCCTAGCTTTATGCTCTGAAAGGGCATAGAAGCAATCACAGCCAAGAAACAACAGAAGGATAGCATCTAGATTTTGGTTTCTAAACACATTTTTTAAACAGAAGTGTAAAACTAATGTTCGACTTGGAACACCCATCTGAGCTAAATCAGCATAATTCTGGGTGTGGGAGGCTCAGCTGAAGGTTGTTACCAACAGCATAGACAGAGAAGTGGAGGAGAAAGTGGTGCACTGTTGATTCCTCTGGAGAAGCTTGTTGTACT
This sequence comes from Hydrochoerus hydrochaeris, assembly GCA_004027455.1. Taxonomy (NCBI): domain Eukaryota; kingdom Metazoa; phylum Chordata; class Mammalia; order Rodentia; family Hydrochaeridae; genus Hydrochoerus; species Hydrochoerus hydrochaeris. The sequence continues at coordinate 101,878 of PVLA01006668.1, read as the reverse complement.
GGCTTTCCTGAGATGAACTCTGCTCTTCTCATCATTGGAGGAGCTCAGGTCCTTGATGTCCCTGAGGATGGCTGCAGTTCTTTTCAGGGGAGCTCTGGTCCTCACCTTGAGAGTCATTTCCTGGCTCTAGTGCAGAACCCTCAGCCTGCTGGTACAGATCCCTCATCTTTCTGGCAGAGACTTTTTAGTTCTCACCACTGACCTTTGGGCCTTTTCATGGCAGTTCCTTGATACAGACTTCCATGAGACATTATTGTGGACTCCAGCCCTTCAGCTGGACTCATGGAGGACACTGCCATGAGCTCTAGGTCTTCAGCTGGACTCATGGAGGACATTGCCTTGGGCTCTAGGTCTTCCACTGGACTCATGCAGTCATACATTGCTGTGGGATCCAGGCCCTCAGCTGGATTCTTTGGGTCTGTAGTGCATGAACAGATCTCCTGCGTTCTTCTGCATTTGATTTTTTGAGTAAATATTATAAAATAACTCTATAAATTTTGTGTCCTGTATTAAATCTTTTCTCATGAAAACCCTTACTACAGAATAAAGGAACATGAATGTTCTAGTAAGATGACTGGTTTTGGAAATGGAGCAGGAAAAATAAGATCAGAAGTTAAACCTAGATCATTTTGTGCCAAGAAGAGTTAAAAAGGGGACCAAGGCCAATCTGAAAAAAATCCCAAAATCTAAAGAATAAAATAAATATCCAGAATTCAATACTTGTATGAAAATAATAGGAAAATAAATAAATATGGAGGAAATGACAAATCCTCTTTACAAAGTATTGAAGGGAATTTTTTTAAAAATCACCTCTAAGACACAACTGATAAATAATGTTCAAAATGTACAGATGAATTCTAAATTCAGTGGCCAAAATGCTAAGGAGAATAAATATGTTCATAGATTCAAAATATTTCTCTCCAAATACTGATGAACTACTGTGAAGGTTTCAACATATGCCCACATATTTTGCTTGTTTTGTCTTGTAGTGCTGGGGATTGAATTCAGAATCCTGCACATGCTAGGACTGAGCTACATCCCAACTTGACCATCAATTTTTGTTATTTCTCCCTATGCTCAGTTGTCCCTTGATTGCAGACTGAACTTGGTGATTTTCTAAAAAAACAAAAAAAAATTAGTAGAAATGGAAAAACAGTAAGTTTGCTTTGGAGAAAATGCATGGATCTCACCTTGATCAAGGGATCCAGGATAACATCATGAATAGATGGCACTGAAATCACATTCTGCATGAAGTGATGTAAGAACATTTTATTTCTGCTGTATTCTTTCAAAACACCTATAATTTAATCTAATCAAGTGAAACTTCAGTTGAAGAGCATTCTATAAAATGTCTGACCAGTCCAATACAATTCTTAAGATTATGACAAATAAGGAAACTTATGGATGGGTGGAAACAAAGCAAAATATATATATTTGCATAAATATAACAAGGTATCCTAGATTGGACTATAAAGCAAAAAGGGACATTAATGGAAGACTGATAAAATTTGAATAAAGTCAGTAGGTTAGTTCCTATGACTACCAAACTAATTACTTAGTTTTGACAAATGTGCCATGATTATATAAGATACCAACCTTAGGGGAATCTGAATGATGTGTGTGGAAACTCCATTACCTTTGCAACTCTTCTGTAAATCTAAAGTGATTCCAAGCTAACGTGTTTACTTAATGATAGGGAAGAAGAGAGAAAATATGATAGTTAAAGAGAACTACATGAGCAAAGTGCAAAAACCATAAAATCCCTGGTGTGTAGTTAAGTTTCCCCTAGGTAGGAGGTGAGTTCATGCAGAGCTGCAGAAACTCTTTAAGCCAGCATGCTCCAAATCATAATTTTGATGCAAGGTAAGTCAGGATTCAGGCTACACAGACATTAGCCATTAGGTGACCATGTATTGTGTCATTCAAACTGGAGCACTTCTGAAAATGAATGGGGTGCTCAGATTCAGGCTGGGGGATCAATAAGCATAATAAACAGGACTGTTACAGGCAAAGTAGACATCTGGTCACCCTCCTTTGCCATATTAAGGGGCTTAGACTTGATTTTGACAGCACCACTTTCCATAATGTATATGGATAATCTTCATAGATATTAAGTGGAAAATATCTTCCATAGTCAAACACATTCAGAAATACTGAGCAAAAGAAAGTTACACTGATATAGGAGAACTGTAACTTCCAACCTGCTGGATGTCAAATGTACTGAGTTTTTGGTTCCATGACATTGAGGAAGGAAGTTGTAAACCAAAGCAAAAAATTAGAAGAGTTTTATCAGAAATAGGAAAGAAGAATAGCTCCTGATTTCCAAGAGAGGTCCACAATGGGGTGACCACTGAGGCATTTTGTCAGGGGTAGTTTATACAGCAAAGCCATCATATGGGAACAAGGCAGGTCAAACTACAATCAACATGGAGCTGTTTAACTCACATTGATCCAATATGGAAATGAGCCACATAGTAAGGGTACATGGAAAGAAAAAATGCATTTTGGGGAGAGAGTGGGCCCAGATGCTGTGTTCATCCACTGGGGTAGCTGATGCCTATCTGGACTTACTGAACCAGGTGGTACTAATTACAGTATAATTTCAAATTTCTGCTTATCCCTTAGGGGATATGATCTTCCTCTTCAGACCTGGCCTTCTTCAGATAAGCTTCTCACCACAATTCTGATGTCTTTATTTTTTGTGATGATTTCCTTGAAGACTCAGTCCCTCTCTGGCTATTAATTTCTATGCAACTTAGCTGCCTATAATAATACTTGTTTTTCAATTGAATTACTTCTCAGAGCTTTTAATTTACACATGTGATCTGTGAATGTTCACAAATATAATACATTTCTCAAAGACTTTATCATAGACCAATTCCTAGATTCCTTATCCCAGCTCACACAATTCCCACCCCCATCCCATTCAAGCCCTCTGATTTCTATGCAGTGTGTTTGGCCATGCTGCAATCATGGGAATGACATGAAGCCTGGAATGCTAGTTTCAGCTCCACATTTCAAGCAGTTCAGTAGCAGCTGTAAAGATGAAAAGTTGAGTAGAGTTGGACATTCCAGCTGCAGTGGACTGAGACATGGACAATGAGAGACACAGAGAAAAGGACATGCGTGAGCATTATCAAAGAGGTAAAATTAGAAACAAATAGCTATGGTTTAAAGGTGTCTCCCCTTGAGCTCATGTGTTGGAAACTCAACCCCAAATTCACTTTTTAAGGTCTGAGAGTGGGGCTGTTGGGAGGTAATTAGGGTTAGATAAGGTCATGAGGGTTTCCACTCTAGGACAGCACTGGTGGTTTTAGAGGAAGTGCTGGTACACTTGCTCTGTTTTGCCATGCAGTACTCTCCACCATGCTAGTGATGCAGCTCAAGTGTTTTCTCTAGAATCCAAGCAAATGCTGGGGCAATTCTGGGGCCTTTCCAGCTTCCACAATCATAAGCCAAAGTAAACTTGCATTATTTATAAATTGCTCAGTCTCATATTTTGTAATGGAAACAGAAACTGGACTGGTACAATCATACCAATCACTGTCTCAATAAACAAAACAAAGAAAAGTAAACCTTACTTCTATAGGTTTTCCCCAAAATTACATAATGACCATTGAAAAAAAACTTTTTCTTGAGTCAGTGACTATTGAATCCTTTCCTTGCATTCAGGAAAACTGCTCCTTCAGGCTCTAGTAGAAATGCAGTGGAGCGTTTCCCATAATACATGGCACAGTTTAAATAGGAAAATCTTATATTAGCAAGGAGACCAATATGCTGATAACAATTTCTACTTACTGACTTCTGATTGCTGCTCAGAATCTTTCCAAGAGGCCCTAATACCAAACATGAGTGGCACTGAAAAATCCAAATTACATTCCTTAACCACAGACAATTCACCCTTCAAATATAAAGGATTTGTTTTGAGAAAGGTAACATTTATCATTTGTTAATTTACAAATTATTTAATCATTTGTTCATTTAGCAGAATTATTAACTGTACTGGTTTCAAGTCATTTGTCTGAATTTTACTAACCATCAGGCAAATACTAAAATGAAGTACTATAAATGTCATGAATTCTTTTAAGAATCTATTTATCTCTGTACCTCTATATTTTGTAGCACTAAATTATACTTTAGTTAGATTTTCTGTCACTGGGACAAAATACCTGACACCCACAAGTAAAAAGAGAAGAAGTTATTTTATTTTGGCTTATGGTTTCAGTTGGTTCAGTCCACGGTGAGGCGGCTTGAATGCAGAAGCCACACATGACAGAGGGGCATGGCAGAGGAAATCTGCTCATATCATGATAGCCAGGAAGCAGAGAGAAAAGAGATGACCCTGGAAAAATAATATACCTTTCCAACTCACAGTCTCACCTTCAATCAGGCCCCACTTCCTAGCAGCATATTCAGCTACTAAATTCATCAATGGATAAATCCACTGATAAGTGTATCACCCCATGACATAGTCACCTTCTAAACACACGAGACTTTTGGAAGTCCTTTTAGATTTAAACTATTAAACACACACACACACACACTTGAATACAACTGGTGAAATCCTACTCTTAGGTTTTCAAAAGACTGAGAAGGAATCTATGTATAACATATTTTAAAATATAGAAAATTAGAACAAGTCCAAGAGCAGGAATGGCACAACCAGCTTTTGTCCCAATATAGTCAGCAACTACTAGGACAACCTGAAGATGACACCTGGCTAAGGTCTTTGATAGGGCATCCTACCTTCCCTTTCTCACTGCCTATGGCTCTAGCAAAAGTAACCTGGTAGGAAGTTTGGAAACACAGATGTAAGATCCTTACACAAATGTAAGTTTCTAGCATGATATTTCTTTAAATTGCTGAAATACTTCTTCCTGAATTCAACAGCCACTTCCTAATTTTCACATCCAACGTGTGATTTTCAGTTCTTAAATTTCTTAAACTGTCTGTAACAAGTTACATCATAGACTATTTACTCTTTTTAAATTTTTTTTACCCTGTAGTTCATCTTTTCCTGGATTGTTTATTTCCTATTTCTCTGATTTCTTCTTTTCAGGATTGTTTTTTCTGCCCAATGTTTAAACACAAATAATCCATAACATTCCACACTTAAGAGCTAACTCTTATCTTCCCATACCTCCCACTAATCTTGAACTCCAACTCAGATTTTCAAGTACAGGAAGTATACTGAAACCTCCAATACGGACATGTAATATTCCCCAGTATGTCAAAAACAACACGCCCAATGCTAAGTTTGTCATCATTTTGCTCCCTCACTTTACCAAACTGCAAATGATTTATTAGCACTTTGAGATCTCAGAGGGTTCTGTCATGTTCAGTTCACTTTCATAAGTTACAGCATTAGGGATCATCTCTTATTCTCCACATCCCGTTCCTTTGCCTCTTCTTCTCCACCGTATTTACCTTAGTGCAGCTTTCAAAATCTTTGATATTGGTAGAGTCTTTATTGATTACCACAACGATCCCCTGAGTGTTCTTTCTGCCTTTATTCTCAGTGTTATTCCTCTTTCATTTCCTCCACTTTTCCAGTGGGCTTTCCCCCCCGCCATGTATGGAATTATGAGTACCGTATACCTTTGTTTAAAATCTTTTAATGCTTCAATCACTATTAGCCATTTAATGTGATGTAGAGGCTTTTTGTCATAAGAACTCTATTTGCCTTTCCAGTCTCATGTATCTCCAACCAACATACTATGCTTTATCTAAATAAATTTATAAAGCAATGCCTAAAAATTTAATTTCGTATAGTATCATAAGACTTTACATGCTTTTGATGTTGCCTAGACTCTTCCATTTTGCTTTCCAGTGAACTCTGATACATCTTTCAACATTCATTCTCTTTATACTTCCATTTTGGAATGTTCCAGCACCTCCAGCAAAGACGCCACTGTCTCTGGGATGCTTAGAATAGATTGCATGTGCTACAAAAATAGTCTACCAAGGGAGCACCAGGAAGTGACACTTCACTCATTGCTTCATGGTTCTTGCTAGTTTTTGTGTCTTTGTGTTTGCATTTTTAAATGGGGATGTACAGTCTACAGCAGAATCGAAGATTAAGAAACATTATAGGCATGACTGATGAGGTGGGGTGAAGACATAAACCTAGAGAGGTTGGCCTCACTGAATAAAGAAAATAACTGCTTTGCAATTCCTCCTCGTCTCTTGCGTGCAGGAGTTCATCATCTGTATGGCAAGCTTCAAACAACACCTCCTCTACAATTTTGCCTGTAATTCCATCATTTAGCTTGGACCCAGAGGGGGCGGGGATGGAATCGCTGTCACTCAGCCCTACGGGCCAATGGGAGGGGAGAGAGCAACGCCTCCTTCCCTGCTGTGTTCAGAGCATGCGCACTGGGCGTCATCGCGCCACCGCCCGTCAGCTGAGAATTACCTCTCCCAGCTAAGAGGCCTGTGGGTGTCTGTGGGCGCAGGAGGAGAAGGAAACCTAGGAGGACGGGGTAAGAGGATCCTAGAGAGGGAAACGTCCCTGACTGGGCGTTCCGGAGACACTGTCGCACCTCATTTGTGCGGATGGGTCGGTGTCCGCTGCGGCAGGCTGGGGTGAGGCGGAGGGCTCCCGCGGCTCCGCGCCCCCCACCCCGCGGTCAGGTCGGTGCGGCGCCTGCGCGGCCGTGCGCGCGGCCGGGGGTCGCCGGGTCCCTGCCGTGCGCCTGTGGGTCCGGTCTGGCGCAGGCGCGGGGTGGGCGGGACCACAGGTGCGCGCCGCGCTCCCGAGCGACCTGGCGCGACCTCCGAGCGCTTCCTTACTTCCACGCACGGATGGGAAAAACACACCGCGCTTGTCGTGCGGGCGGCCTGTGGCGGTGGTGATTCGAGGCGCCTGGTATTTCGGTGTCTGTCGGGCTCGCAATTTTCTGTGACCTTCCTCGTATATATTGTTATTGCCTTACACAAACACCTTCAAAATACATAAAATATTTTTAGAACTCCCACTTCCCCTTTGTTTTCTAGGTTACTTTAACATGATAAAAGAGGGAATGCCTTTCTGGTTGAATGCTATATACATTTTCTCTTTTTTGTGCGTGCGCGTTTTATTTTTGGAATTTATTTTCATCTTATTAGTATATGTTGGCAGCCCATGATGACATTCATCTTGGGGAGTTGGTTCATGTCCTTAACTCATCTCGATTCTTTTTACCTTCCTTTCTCCTCCCCAGCCTGTCCCTTCTCTCCATCTCTTGATGGCTCCAATTTTCACATTGTTCTGGGCCTTATAGACATACGTTGATGTTTTAATCACTTAAGATCACTGGATTCTAATTATATATAACCTAAAACGCCCAGAACCTGAAAAGAAAGGAAGTAATTATGAAAGGCTGTGCTATTGGGTAATGTCGAAGGTGGACATTTCTCCCGCTTTGGGTGTGCTCTGAGCCACAGGCCAGCCCCGACTGATAAAAATGTGTGTCTTGTGACGTGCATGAGCCTTTCCTTTGCAGGCCTCTTGGAGAAGTTAGCCTCAGACTTAAGAATTAGGCTGTAGCAGTTATTGTGGTACTACAATAACTTATTACCATTTTCTTTCATGTACATTACTTAAGCTGCTTCTGATTAACACAGTTTGTCCTTATTTTGGTTGTGGTGGATGAAAAGTAAAGTATATAAAACATCAACACTAAGTCTAAGTAAAGTTTGCTGTGGTTTCATGTATTTTGAAAGTTTAATATGTACAAGAGTGAAAAAAAGGATCCTTGGTGCTTTGAACTAAAACCAAATGTTATAGTGTAATAGTTCAACTGATGGAATAGCTGAGCAAAAGAATGCACTGGGTGTCCTGTGGGTAGAGACCACTCACTCGTATGTTGTAGAGCAAGCGCCCTGATCTTCCCTGCACATCTGCCATTGCTAGGCACTGAGTGAACGCTCTCCTGTTTCCATTTCAGAGACGATGGATAGTAAATATACTAATTTGATCATTTTCAATAGTGATGTTTGTTGTGGAGCAGTAAATTAGAAAGTGTAGGTTCAGGGATTTACCTCAGTGTCATAAGCGCCTGCCTGGCAAGTACAAGGTCGTGAGTTTGATTCCCGATACAAAAAAAAAAAAAAGTGTAACAGAAAATGGAGTGGTTACTTTCCATTTGGGGTCAGGCATCGTTAGGGTGTGGTGGCAATTTGGTAGGAGAAAAAAACTCTTCGTGGAGATTATGGGAAGAGCCTTCTGGAGTGAGGTGACTGCACCTAGAAAGATTTAAGGCAGCGATATTCCTGGATCACTGCAATTCAGTGTTTTAGAATGATATTATCTACCCTCAGGCTGGGAGTGTGTTCTTAGGAAGTGGAACATTTATTCAGGCATTCTACAAACATTTATTCAGCACCTGTTATGTAGCCAAGTAACTCCAGTATTTTATGCTGGTGCTTATTTGTGACTGTGAAAATAAAACCTTTTTGCCCAAGCTAGATTTATAAAATATGAAGTTTATGTTTACTGGAAATCTTAAAAATGCTAAAATATATCCAGTAGGAGCTGGGTAGTAGTTTTTGACACTGAAGAGTCTATATTGAAATTCTCTTTGTTCATTCTTTATTGTTTTTGAGAAGCAGTCTTGAAGAAAAAAACCCTGTGTTACACTTTGATTCCCTTATCATCTTTCTCTTTGTGGTGTCTCTGTGTCTTTATAGAAAGATAATTATTGAGATGTCAAGTTAAGCACCAGTAATAAGACTGTCTGCAGTGATGGAAATGGACTGTATGCCAGCCACTGAAGCTAGACACATTAAAATTTTTGAACACTTGGAAGGTGGTTAGTGTGACTTTCATTTAATCTAATTTTTAATATTCCATGTAGTTAGTAGCTACTTTATCAGGTAGAGATGATGAGTCCTCTATTATTATTTTGGGAAATGACACTAGGAATTCTTAGTGAGCATTCAGCAAGAGTACTTTGGTGTATAACAGCTTGAATTACTGGAGATGGATATACAAAGTAAACAGTTATCTTACATGCAAAAATCACAAACTTTTTAAAAAAATTATAAACTTTTAAAGTGAGCTAATAGATTTTTATTTATGCATTTGGTGTAGTTTCTTACAGTAAAATTAGCCATTTGAACCCTTTATTCTAATATCTCATGCAAAGAACCAACCGTTGTTCCTTTTAGATATCACTTATTAGCAGATAGAGTCAGAAAAGGAGTATCTTATTCAGTTTTGTTACTTTCATCAGCTCATATAGTTATCCTGAACCTGTTTCCTTGTTTTAGTAGTCAAGATAGAAAAATTTCTTACAGGGCCTGCAGAAAGGTGGTAAATTTGACTTTCCTAGTTAAATGAGATTTCTTGTTCTTGTTTTGCTATACCGAAGGCAATATAGCTTTGTGTTTAAGAAAATGTAAGCCCAGCTGGGGATTTAGCTCAACAGCTCAAGTGCTTGCCTGCTAAGTGCAAGATTGTGAATTCGATCCCAGGTATGGAAAAAAAAAAAAAAAAGATGTAAGCCCTAAAACTTAGTTTCAAATTTTAGCTGTTTTGCTCATCTTAAACAGGTTACTTATTCTCATTGTCTTAATTTCTTCATGTGAAAAATTGCAAAAGTAATTCATAGCCTTGCTGTAAGAATTAACTTAGTAAATGTAAAAAGCACAATGTCAGAAATGGTCCTTTAGCAAATTGCTTTTTCCTCCTCACCCAGGACTGTACTAAGATGTCTGCCTGTACCTTTCTGTAAGAAATTGAAGGCAGTTGAAAAGCAGCAGCTCTTTGGATGAATGAAGCCTTGTTACCTCAGTAGTAGGAACTTTTTCAGCTTTAGTTTTTGAGTAAAAGTAAAAAGGTTATGTTTGGGTCTAATTGTTTGGCTCTTTGGAAAGGAAGAAGGTTCCCTTAAAAAAAGACTGTGAGAAGACTTAGGCTAGCCATGCATGAGTTTGAGGGCTACAGTACTATGCATGAGTTGACAGGACCCTGGGGAGGCTCTCTGCAAGGAGAGTGGAGGCCACAGCTGCTGGTGTGTCGTGCAGCTCTGCAGATGCAAGAGAACGTCATATTTTTCCTGTGCAGGGTAGAAAAGCACTTAGTCCCTGGATGGAGGCCCCGTTGCTAAATGTCTCGCCTGAGGAAGAGTTTGCAGTTGCCACTTTCACTGTTAGCTGAAGAAGCAACTGGTGAGTACTCAGCTTCAAAGACATGGAGATTAAAGAGAGAGTTAAGAGTGTGGCTTGGAGACATGGATGTGAGATTCATTGTGGTCTATGGTTAAAATGGAACCATGTGAGTAAGGGAACCCTTCCCCCCCAAGAATACTTAATATTGTTCCTTTTTTTTTAATACTGGAGATTGAACTCATGGCCTTGGGCTTGCTAGGCAGGTGCTTATGCCACTGAACTAAATCCTCAGCCCCGAGAATACTTAATAAGAAACAGTATTTTCTCATTCACAGTGTGTTTGTGACAGCTATTAGCCAGATCTAGTTAATAGGGAAAGGAGGAAAGAAGTCATTGAACCAAGAGAAAATTGTCTACCCAGACAGTAGAATATTATGTGACAATAAAAATAAAGAAGTACTGAGGAATACTGCAATATGGATGAACCATGAAAAGATATGTACAGCCAATCACAAAGAGCACATATTATATGACTCCATTTATATGAACTGTTCCAGAATAAGCAAACCTATACAGGCATGACAGTTACAGTTGCCTGGGCAAGGTTTAGGAGAAATAAGGAATGACTAATGATGAATTTACCTTTTAGAGAAATGAAAATATCCTAAAGTGATTTGGTCATGATTGTACAACTTTGTTAATGTATTTTAAAAAGTCATTGGATTATATAGTCTAAATGGACGAATAGCATGGTATGTGAATTATACCTTAATAAGACTCTTTATTGAATTGACATATCCAAATGATGGTTCGTAGGCTGTTGAAAACCACATTGGTGTGATTGAATCCCTAGATCTGGTTTTGTTCTGGCAGGGCTGCAGCTCTTCAGGCGGCTGCAGGTCCAGGTCCAAGGCTTCCTGAAAGGACCTTTGTTCTTGCCACACTGTTGCAGAAGTTCAGCTGTCAGCATTGAGGTTTGAATTTGCCCTTTAACGAGTTTGGTTTGGGGACTAGAACTTGGTTCAGAAGAGATAAACTGAACCCACGGAACAAGGAAAAAAAATAAAGAAGTCTCCAACCTTCTGGGACTTTTGGGTGACCTGAGTTCCAGGCATGGAACCAGCCTGGTCTACCAGTTGTGACAGTTCAGCTGTTGTACTCATGCCAGCACAGTTCCTCAGGACAGATGCACATGTAGTCGGCCCTGTGTGGTCCCCAGGTTTTACATCTGTAGTTTTTAACCAACTGCTTGTGGAAGATACTTCTTTAAATTGCATCTGTACAGATTTCAACTCTATAATGTGAAAAATATAAACCAGTAACTTTAAAAACAATTCTGTATTTCTTAGGTGACTGCTTAGAATACTGCACTGCGTAGCCTATTGGCATCTGATGAAATTAGCGAGTCAGCAAGTCAGCCATGTCTTACACTCCAGGGATTGGTGGGGACCCTGCCCAGCTGGCCCAGCGCATCTCTTCCAATATCCAGAAGATCACACAGTGTTGTAAGTTGAGTTTCAAATCAACTTCTCTGTAGTTTTCAAGGCTTAATAGAGCTTGTAGGTTCATGAAAGAAAATTTCTGGAAGTGTGGGGAGGGAGGAGCATTTCTCTACAAACAGATCTTCAAATACTAGTGCTGTAGGATGAATGAAATAATTACAATGGAAGTAATAATTTTGCCTTTTTCTGTAAAGTGCCAGGTCCAAGCATATAATACATTATTTCACTAGTAAAAGATTTAACAGGGCAATACAGTAGGTAGTTGTATTTGCTTTAAGACATATGGTTCTTTATGAAATTATGAGACTTGTTGTCTCAATTCCGTAACTTTGGAACTGGGGAGCACTATCAGGAGCTCAAGAAAAATATGGTTATTAAAATATCTGACTGAACATTGATTAAGTGACTTTTGTAAATGTAAACACATGTTGTGTAGGAGCAGAGGTGCATAAATTTTAGTCCTTTTTGTGTTTCTATAATGAAATACCTGAGGCTGGGTAGGTTATAAAGGAAATGCATTATTTACCTCACAGTATTGGAGGTCCAAGCATAGCACCAGCATTTGCCCAGCTTCTGGTGAGAACATCATGGCAGAAGAGATCACACAGCAAGAGAGGAAGCAGGAGAATGTGAGCTGAAGAAGCTGAACTCGCTTTATAACACTGTGCCATCATAATGACCAGTCCAGTCCTGAGTGATAAAGGAAAACATTAATCTCTCTTAATAATCTATCTACCTGTCAAAGACACCCCCAACAGCACCACTCTGGGGACCAAGACAACATGAATTTTGGTGATGGAAACAAATTATATTTGAATCACAGCAAGAGGGGACATCTTCATGTATTAAGACAGATGCTATAGAAGGTGATGACTTGGACTCTCACAGATTTTCCCTTGCTACATTTGTCAGAAGCACAATGTCAGCAAACTGATCCAGTGTGACATTTTATTAGAAATTGTGAATCCTCAGAATATATGTGCAAAGTAAAGAAATATCATTGTGGCAGATTGGAGTCTACATATTCTTTGTTTTGTTTTTATGCCTAAAGCACAATTCACATACCATAGATTAGCCTAGTCATTTTGCTGTTCGTGTTTGACCATCAGGACTCTGAGAATGTGATAATGCAGTTTTATTCTTTAGCCTGCATCCTTAGTGCTACTCTTTACCACAATGTTAATACACTGTTGAAATAAAGAAGAATTTTGTTAGAACACCATACTATGTTTTTCTAATCATGAAGCTCCCAGCAGTTTCTACTATGTCTGAATGGTTTAAATGAGTATGTTTCCAAGGCAAAGGGTATGAAAATAGATTGTTTCAGAAAGGTGTCACTGTGTACAACCATGTAATTTAATCCCATATTTTGATATGTGCTAAGTCATGTTTTCTTTGGCTAGCCTTAGAGCAGCAAGGAAGTGAATACTATTCAGTATCATGGCATCTGTAGTGGGCTTGTAGATATCAAGGACTATTCTGGTTTGTCTGAGGCTCTGCTTTGCTCTTCCAGCTTCTGATCTGTTCTCATGGTGATCACAGGGGAGACTCTCATTTTCATGTTTCCCTTGTTGCTGGTTAGAAACAACATGACTCTACCTTGGATGAATCTAGGTACCTTTGTGAAGATTAAGAGCACTTACAGTTTTAATGTACGCCCGTGGAAAATCAAGACTTTGTATAAGAAAGGAAGCCAAAAGCCTTCTTGCAAAGAATAATTAAGGGGGGAAATGTTAAATGGAGGGAGGACTTCTAAGAAGAGGATGAGAAATGATTGTATTGTATTGTATTAAGATTTTGGAAGTAGTAAGCAGAAAGTGGTATGAAAGGTATGGGATTGGAGATTATGCGTGAACTTGATCTGATAAAAGCTTCCTTAAATCAAGTCATGCTTGCTAAAAGAATGATCCTTTGACCAGCCGATGAGAAGTAATAAATTGGGACAGAGTTGCATATTTATACCCTAAGACAGCACTGTGATTCAGGGAAGTCTTGGAATGAGCAGGAGGTCCCTTAACTATGCCATGTGTAGAGCTGTTAAGACCCCAACCATTGAGCCAAGAGTAGGTAGAGTCACCAGGTAGGTGAAGCACTGTTGTGTGTGATGCAGAAGCCAGATGGTTTTTGGGACCACAGGGAGTTCCACCCATTGGAAGTTGTAGACAGAGCTCCACTTAAGAAGGATGAAGGGTTCTGATTAATCCAAGTTAAGGGGTGACATTGCTTCCCTCAGAGCTGAGAATGCCTTCACTAAGTGACCAGGAATAGTGGTCACAATGTCTCAAGGCTGTTATTAAGAGTTTTAAACATTGGAATAATGGTTCAGACTGAGTGATTTTTAACTTTTGTATTCTGTCTTGATTCAAATTACTCAAGTAATTTGAGTATCTGTTACTTGCAACACACTATTTCAGACAATAGGAATCTAGCAAAGATATACAAACTCTCTGAGGTCTGCTGTCCCATAGTTTATAAAGGAATAGGAAGCAATAGATGGTATTTTTAAAATGAGCAAATAAGATTTCATATGAAGAAAAAGAGTAAAAGTGATATGAAAGCAAGTCACTATTTGCATGTCAGTGGTTCCTGAAAAAGGATGAGGAGGGCTTGGCAATGAGAAGAGCAGAGAAAGAGCATTCCAGATACAGGAAATAGCTAGTGTTCAGAACTCCGAAGCAGTCCAAGGCTGTGCATACTCAGAAGATAGGAAAAAAAGGCAAGCTGCTGTGTCCAAAGCACAGCACAGTGACTACAGAGGAACTCTGAGTGGAGGTCCGAGAGTCACACTGGGCTTTGTAGGCTGCGTGTGAAGTTTAAATTTCACACTAAGAGGCAGTGGTAATCATTGGAAGCTTTTAAGCAGAAAGGAGCCACAATCAGAACTGAATTTAGTAAGATTGCTTTGGCTGCTACTTAGAAAATACATTTTAGGGAAAGAGCAGCAGTATTAAATTGGTTGTTATGGAAGTATGTTTAGGTATTGGCTTGCACTAGTGTGCTAGTGAGCAGAGAGAGAACTGACCGGTGTATTTTGGAGGCAAAACCAATAGGGCTTCCTATGAATATGGATGGAATTGAGAGGGAAAGAGAGGAGTCAGGAATGACTCCATAGTTTTTGCATTTAACACCCAGGTGGAAGGTGGCAAATATATGAGATGAAAAGGATTACAGTTAAGGCCTAATGTGAGAACACCGAGTTTTAGCTAAGTAAATTTCGAAATGTCTCTTATACATATCTAAGTGAGTTATCAAACAGTTTAGATGTATAAATTTGGAAATTAGGAATTTGTAAGAGCATTAGTGTGATTTAAAAACTGTAGATCTAAAATAATCCTCAAAGTTAAGGTTAAGAAAAAAGGGTTGGGAGAAAGCAGCACAAAGAATGTGAGATGGAGTGACCAGGGAGGTAGGAGCAAAAACCAAAATATGGTAGAAACAGTGTTTCAAAGAGTGAAGCATTATCTGTGTTCTGAGCTGCTGAGAGACTAAGATGAAAGATTAGATTTTAAAAACTGCTAACTTTGAAAGGAGAGGTCTTGTGTCTATATTTCAAGTATAGAGGGAAGAAAAGGGAAAAGAAAGGTAGCTGCTTTATCCATTTAAAGACTTCCCTGAATCCTGCACAATTCTGCGTCTATTATTGACGGAAAGGCTACATCTAGCTGCTAGCAGGGCTGAAAACTTCTGATAGCTAGGTTGCTGTGTGTTCACCAGATTTGAGGCCTGCTGCATTTGAGAATGAAGGATCTCAAAGGTAAAGTATTTCAAAGATAATCAGTCTCGTGACTTTCAAGATCTTTGTATAGTTTTCCTGGCTTTTAAACTTTAATAGATCAAGAAATGTATTTTATTTCATGTTGGACTTCATTCTTTTATGTTTGCAGGACTCATCTGTGTAGCTATAGGTCATTTATTTTCATTTGTAGTATTTCACATTCAGCCACTCTACAATTCTGTTTGAGAAAGAGGGATTTGAGGAAACTAAACTGCTAGTAAGTGATTTACCTTTCATCCACTGTAGGAGGCATGACAAGTATGACCAAGATGGAAATGTGGTGGCAAAGGTGGAAAGTTCTTGTCAGAGTGGGTATGTTTTTAAGTGAAATATGAAGCAAAATCACCGGATAGAACATGATGGTAACTAGTTAGAAGTTTATGGAAAGAAAACACTTATTGGACTGCTTATGGTTCAGTCAACTGAGAGAATGAACATATGAGAGGAAGCAGAGCAAGCTAAGTACACACTTAGATTTGGAGTCTTGGATTTAGTGAAACCAGTATACCTTAGCAGCAAGAGCTACACAAAAGCAGAAATTGGCGTGAACACGCAAGGCAGAAGTGCGAAGTTTCACTTCCCTTTCCCCCATCTGGTGATACTAATACTAGGTGGATGGAACTGGAGAAGAGGCGGTTTACACATGTTTAACTTCCTCTCTTCACTCTAACATTTGCATCTTTTGAATCTGTGTCAGTATGAATTATCTGACTTCACAAAAGGGTCTGAAGAGAGGGTTTAGTAAGGTAGGTAGGGTATAGGCATCTCTCCAACAAGAGCTAAAGGCTTCTTGCAAGCTGCAGTGGGAAAAGTGAATTTTCCTATTAGTCTTGATCAGATAAATGACAGATTATAAAATACAGTGTTGTATGGTCTAGAAAGAATAACAGAATACTGTTTTGTTTTCTTTTATCAACATTATATTATAGCAGTTCTGTTTTACAAAGGAGGGAATACATGAGAAAATATTTTTAAACTTAAGTATTTTTAGTTGTTGTTAAACCACTTTTTGTTAAAGATAGCCCATAGTGTTACGAATTTGCTTCATCAGTAATAATTTAAACCATATTACAATGATATAATTTGTTAAATATTTTATGTTGTACTTACATATATATACCATATATGATAGATATATATCAGGTAAATATATTAAAATTATGATTATATAGTAAAGATATATATTTGTATTAAAATAGTACAAATTTTTAAAGTTAAATAGATACTGTATTACAAACTAGAACTTTATCATTGTTTTCTCTGTGAAGCATTAAAGTGATTAATCAAATATTTTTATCCTATGAGGCTGTTGACTCTGTAATGGGATTGGTAAGTCACCTGTGCCCCAGTGTCCCATCCTAGGCCTGTGAAGCAGACGGTGCTCTCCATCACAGGCCTAACATGGCATCCAGTCATTCTTAACCCAGCTGCTCCCGGCAACTGTCCCTGGAAGACTGTGATGCAGAGGAAACTGTTATTCTGTGTCTAGAAGAGCATCTTACATCTAAGAAATGCTGAGATTCAGTTCTCAAACTTTAAGTTGAGATGTTCAAAAGTAACATTTTTATTAGCAGTACCTGGAAGTGAGATGTACACTCATTAACTGTCTTATCAACCATCACTATTTGGTTTGAGACAATCTCCTACCTGTGATGTATGGCATAAGGGTAAGCAAACCTTTGGGGATTGAAATATGTGAGCCTATCATGTGAACAACTAGAGAAGGATATTTTCATTTGGACCATTCACCCTTAGCCAGAGTACAAATAATATAGAAAAATATCTTTCGGAAACACAAAGAGAACTCACGTGTTTAAGAGAAGAAATGTGTCAAAATCTATGACATAAACTGGGCCTTTATAAGGCTTTTTAAAAGTAGAAATATTTATTAAGAAGTACCCAAAATATGAAGTCAATGAATAATCCACCAAAGCACCATATATCAAGAAACAGAACATTGTGAATCCCTGACATCATTCTCATGTTTATGTCCCTTCCTTGCCCATCAAAGATAATCAGTCTTCAGACTTTGAACATCTTTGTATGATTTCTCTGACTCTTAAGTGTTAATAGGTCAAGAAGTATATTTTATTTTGTGTTGGGTTTCTTTTTCTTGTGTTTGCGCGTTTCATCTTTGTAGCTGTGAGGTCATTTATTTTCATTCCATATTCAGCCATTCCATGATTCTGTTATTGGTGGACATTTGTAGTTTTCCACTTTTTGTTTTTGTTTTGGTTTTTGCTATTACAACATTGCTTCTCTAAATATTCTTACATGTTCTTATGTTGCATGTATATACCTAGGATTTGAATTGCTGGGTCATAAGGTATGTATGGTCAGGTGTACTAGATATACCAAAATAGCTTGCTAAAGAGGTTGTATCAGGCTTTCCTCTAACCAGTCAGAGTGACAGAGTGGGTAATGCTCCAAGTCCCTGCCAACATTTACAATCTTTTAATTTTTGCCCATTTTAAGTGTAGATTTGTTTCATTATGGTTTACTGTGCAGTTCCCCAATTAGACTCAAAAATATTGTTTAGACTCAAATTTTTGAGAATGTATTTAAGTTAGGACATTCAGTGGACAGTAGGAAAATTTCTAATACACAAGCTGTGGCATTCATGTACATTTTCTGAAGTCAGATCCAAATAGAATGAGCACTTAATTATTCAGAATATGGTTTTCTTGTATATTTTTGGTGAGGTAGATTATGGTCTCTTCCAGTTCTAATAGGTAAGAGTCCTGAAAGCTCTTCTAAAATATGCAATATTATTTATCATTAAGAGACCAGTTGTCTTACCTTTATCCATAATACAAGTTCATAAGACTCCATAATAGAAACAACCAAGACTGGCTAGAGTTACACTGAGTTATTTATGTACCCTTTTTAAGTATTAGGAGATGGGAGAGTTGTGAATACAAAAATTTCTGGTGGGAGTCATATCAGAATTAACAAAATTATGGATTGAAGGAGTCTGAGAAGTAAAAATGAGAACAGCTAACCATGAAACATAGTCTTTGAGGCAAAATATTCTCATGTGTGTGTAGTAAAGTCAAGTCTTACCACTGGTGCTAGTGAGAATTCTGGCATTTGTATAAGTATTTTTTAAATGAATAATCTGAAAAAGGGAAATGGAGAATGGCTAAAGGTTAGCCATTGGGAAATAAACTAAACAGATTCATTGACAATATACAATCTACACATCAGAATTTAGGAATACAGAAGTTTTTGCTAAAAAAATTATAATTTATCCATATGCTTCTCTGTGTATATATTTTCCTGAAAATTTGGGAAGGTAGAACTTTCTAAGGAGGCATAAAGTGTGACTTTAAGCCTGTTTGATAAATGTTAAGAAGTGACTGAAAATATTTTTATTGAATTCTTTCTTTTTTATCATTTGTGTCCTATGATTAAAGCTATTAATTCAAAACAGACTTGCCTAGAGTTCAAAAATATAAGTTTCTCAGTTTTGTTAAGTGGCTTCTCATACTGTATGTGTGTTTACCTAGATTAATAAGAAGAATTAGTGCACAACCCTTATCCCTCTAAGTCTCTAAGGATTTTAAGATAAAATCAAAAGTCTGTGTTAAAGTGTGGGCCCTTTTATTGTTTTTAAAGGGTGTACAATTTTAATTATGGTCTGGTATAAGGAACACTTATTTTTGCACCTTAACACATGACTACACAAAAAGAACCTAGTATGATCTACTTCTCTTTGGTGCCTGTGAAAGCTTTTCTTGAAAAAAACAAAAAAAGCTCCAAGCCTTGGACAGTGAATTTACTGACACTATGTATATAGTCAGCATTGCAGGCTGGTTTTTCATTGATAGAACAAGTAGCCAGATTTAGAAGCAAAAGGAGTTGAAACTTTGCACTTTTCCTAAAATGTTATCGGACATATCTATTTCTGATGCCATGCATCTAAAAGTATTTGAGGAGAAAAACAGTGGCTTTGATTTCAGTATTGTAATGTTTTGGTGCCTAAAGTACTGATATAATACAGTGCAGAGACAGATATGAAAATTAGTAACCTATCCAAGTGAATTTTAACAGGAAATGACCACTTCTCTCTAGTGACTTTCCCTACATGATTGAGCATGCGTGCTATTTTTGACTGAACATGTGTGAACTCATTTTCTGAATTAAATCGTCAAGAGATTGTATCTCTGATTACTCCTACTTGTGAACCATCTCTATGCTTCTACCCTGAGCATGAACTCTCTTAGCCTTGATTCCAACCGCATACCTGTTAGGTATGTGCTCCCTCTCTGTATTCGATCTCAGTACAAATCTTGTAGGCTCTGTATGCCAGAACTGCCCATTTCTCTGCATCTCCACTGTCACCATCCAGGTCCAACCTAATGCTATTTCTTTGAATGACTGAATCCTCCAAATTGTTCTGTCTGTTTGTAATATTTTCTATATAGTAATCAAGACAAATTTAAAATCGTAGATCAGATCATTTTATCTTATAGCTCAAAATCCAACCATGACTTCCTTGGCACGTATAATCAAGTGTGAAACCTGCCATGCCCTTACAGCATGCTCCAGGGTTTACTCCTCCCCTCCCTGTCATCCCTGCTGTTCCTCCTTGCCTGTGCTACACACACCTCCCCCATGGACTTTCCTTTGCTGCTTGAGTTAACTGATTCCCTTTTATCTCAGCACCTTGGCACATGTTCACTTTGTGCTTTATATATCTTCTTGGGTTGTTGTATAACTGACTCAGCATTCAGGGCTCAGTACAAAAGTCACTTCCTTAGAAGTGTCTTCTCTGACCTATTTTGTTTCTGGTCATTCTTTCTATCGTTAACATATGTTTATACTGCTTTTGTATCAGTAAATTAAAGTACTATTATTGTTTACTTTTTTTCCTGTCTTCCTACTAAAATGTAAATCCTTGAGAGAAAAATTTTAATGTCTTATAAATAATGGCAGGGTTTTTTATGAGAATGAGATCATATTATATGGGGATTTTTGTTTTTGTTTTTGAGTTTTTTCTGCATTTTTTTTGTCATGTGTTGGTTGCATATTTTTCATTGTATGGATTTATCATACATCATTTAACTGATCCTTCACTAATGGACTTTTTATCCTAAGAATTATGTTTAAAAGTTGCCCATCTATGCTGGCTCTATACATTGATCCTCAGAGTTCTGTGTAGATAAAGTGGGATGCTATTGTGTATTTGCACACTACACTTATTTAAAAATTATTTTGTTATTAGCTTTTTTTTTCACCATAAATATAGTAAGTGTATTGCAGGGTAGCTTCTTTTTTACTAAAATGCAGTTGTGGTTACTTGTGTTATACCCTGTGACTCTGCCCTGTGAATCTGGCCCTTATCTATTTTGTTTGGCTCAGAGATTCTAAGGGAGTCAGATAGTATGAGTTGGATTGTAGTAATTAATTTTGATTTCCTGAAATGATTTTAACTATTTTTGTCCTCATCACTCTTTGAACCTTCTTGTTGTTTACCAATTCCTGAGCATTATTTTTTATTAAAGAGTAATTGCCTTTTGTACTTCTTCATGTAGGATTTTTCTTAAAGCAGTTGTTAATTTCTTTATTAATTGCTTTTAAACAACCCAGATATCATACAAAATAGTATTCCATGAGTCTTGGAACATTTATTTTTCCCAGTTTTCTTCTTGTCCTACTGTTGTTATAATTGTTGTTTAAAGAAACCATTGATGCAGTTAACAGATTAATGGTACTGACCATGACCACCTGCTTCTCTGAGAGGGTTTGGTCAAGATTTTATACACAGTCAAAGAAAATGCCCACAGACATCACCATCATCTGCTTCTAACCTTGGAATATAGCTCTTCTGTTGGAATTGTGAAAGTCTTCAACTAAAGGGCAAGGAACCTTGCTTATTTGTGAACACTGAACATTACTGCCTTGCTTCTGGGCATGGATGGAAAGCAGAACAGAATGGGCCACATCTTGTGATTTTAGTTGTGTGATATTACCCATGTTATTTAACAGTCCATCCCTGCAAAATAACTGCAATGGTTTATGTGCAGATTCCCCCAACCCAGCTTCATGGAATCATAGGTGGGGCTTTTGGAAGGTGACTAGAATATGGATGCATAATACTGGTCAGTGGGTTAGTCCACTGATGAGTTGATAACTAAATGTGATTTGGGCGTTGAAGCCTTGGAGGACTAGGGTGGGAGACCTGCAAGCATCAATCTCCTTCCCTCCTCCCTTGATTCTCAGTCTGCTTTCTGCCTGCCATCCCATGAGCTATTTCTTCTCTTCCACGTCCATCTGCCATGCCACCCTGTCTTGGAGCCAGCTGGGTATAGACTGAAACTTCCTCTCCAAACTGTAAACCAAAATAAACTTTTCATAGTTGTGAGTGTCAGATATTATGTCTCAGTGATGAAAGTATCCAGGATAGATTTTGGTACCAGGGAAGTAGAGTCATTGCTATGATGCTATCTGATCATGTGATTCAGAGGCCTTTGGAAATGGCTTGTGGGAAGAATTTGGAAAGCTTTAGAGATGCAGGCTAGAGAAGCAGCCATAAAATTCTCTGAGTCGAGGTTGATGATGGGACACAGGTCAGAGCTCAGAAAACCAGAATGCTAATAGAAATGCAGCTAGTGAAAACCATGCCAAGAAGTTTCATTTGGAAAGGATTCCATTGGCATTTGGACTATAGACCTTGTTTAATATTTTCTGGCAAAAGATTTGTCTGCATTTTGCTCCTGTTCTGAGACATAGGAGATTGAGGTTAAAGGCAACAGACTAGTAATCTGGTGGTGGCATCACTATTGGGGTTTTTAGGGTTAGGGTTAGAGAATCGAGTGAAAAGCAGGTAAACTGAGCAGGTTCCTAGAGATAAAACATAGGCACTGAACATCTTTGCTCAGTGAGATAGCTTGTAATGTTATAGCCATCTAAAAATCTAATTATTGTTTATATACAGTTTTTCAATGACTCATTTTATTGTTAAGAACCGTGTCTTGAGATACAGTCTTTTATTAAATAACCTGTCATAGTGTTAAACTACCCTAAATTTCTACTTTGTTGACCTGTATTCCTTCCTACATTTGATGTTTCTTGGGAAGAAAACCACCTTAAAGATCTGGTAGTTTTGAGATTACCTTGAAGAAACAAACAGTGCCTGTAGAAATTCTGTGCTAAGAGACAGGGGGACTTCGGCCCTGGAGGCAGAGGTCCTGAGTGAGCCTCTCTGCCATCTGGACTCTTTCTTTACAGGTTAGATCTCCAGGGTTTGCTTCAGGCTTTGCAATCTGTAGAAATAGGCTCCTCCCTGTTCAGGTCACAGAACAGAGCAGGAGGCAGCACCTTGGACAATAGCCACAATTACTGTTGGGGACTGCACATTCACGATGGCTAATTTTGCATACTTCCCTAAGCCATAAATGGAGGCTTGGGATTACTGGTATCACCCTTTTGGATTTCCCATTAACTCTTTAGGGATGGGCCAGTCTTCTTCTCACCTGCTAAAACTAAACTAATACCACTAAGATTAAAAAACAGTCCAGGGCAAGATCCTTCCTTGTCTCTGCCCCCCTTCAGTCTTTCCCTCAGTCTTCCCAAGACCCAAATCTTTGATAGCCCCTCCTATCATTTTACATACACAGTAAATAATGTTTGGAGTGTCTTTGCTGTACCCATCCTGAGGCAATGACCTCCCGGTCCACCTTCATGCATTACTAAATTAATTTCTTATTTCATCCTTTATGCAGTGCCACCCCTCAAACAGGCAGCTGGGGATCTCGGTAGATTCCTGATAAACTACCTTAGTAGTTGTCTTTCAAATTCTCCAGGAAGCTCTTCACTTGTGATATGCTTTTTAGAAATATAATATAATTTTCTCATTTTCTCTTGGTAAGTGAAATGGACTACATTTTAAAAAAATATTTTATGTTGATAGTTGACATATTTTCAACTGATAAAGATTTTAAAATATTATGTTTTCCTTATGCACCTCAAGCTTTATAATGAACCTTTCTAACCTAACCTACTTGTAGTGTGGCATCTTGTATTCTGATGGACATCTTTGTCATTTCTAAAATGTTTCTCATGTACCATTTCAGGTTATTTTTTGTTGTTTTTAGATTGGATTTTTTTTTCTTTTGAGACAGAGTCTTGCTGTGTAGTTTAGGCTGGGCTTGAACTCAATATATAGTCCAGGCTGTCCTAGAACTCTAGCACAGGTAGAGTTTGATGAGAAAAGGTTTGAGTTTAAAACAGTTTGTTCTTTTTAATGTTTAGGGGTTTTTTGGTTTTTTTGTTTTTTAGTTCTTTTTCTGTTGTATCACTTGTATGCAACTGCTAGATACGTGTCATTGTCAGGAAGTAACTGACTCTTCTCTCCTAATTATAGCGTATAACTCTTTTGTGCTAGCTGGTACTATTTGATCATTATCACTATAATTCTCATGGTACATCATGAATTATTATAGTCCCCTCAAGCATAGTGCATGATAGTTAATTAAGATGTGTTAATAAGTATATTTTCGTTGTTCATTTCTGACTTTCAGGAGAAAACATACACTACTTCCTACTTTAGATCTCATTTACTGAGTGAGCTCTTACTGTCTGGTACAAGGTGTTTCCTTATATTGTTCTCAAATAAAGTTCATGATAGCAGAAAAAGAGGTAATTTCTCTGCATCTGACTGTGGAAGCAGTAAGGTTGGAAGGTCTTACTTAGGTAAATCACCCAAAGCCTACAGCAGGAAGAAGTGAGATAAAGTTTCCTGATGAGATTAGCTGATCCCCATCTACTTGCTAGTCAACACTAAATTGTTCTTCCTCAGGGTGATCAAAGGTGAGACTGAGTTTAAGTCTCAAGAGTCACTCGGCTGAGAGTTTTACTAACCAATTTTTTTTCTGTGAGGTACAGTATTTTCTCATAAAAGAAAAGATGCCCTGTTTTGGCCATGACTATAGAAAGACAATTTCTCAACTCCAGTGCTGTGGTGTGGTGCAGCCTGCCCCTCACCTGTCCCTAGTGCTCAGAGAACTCTCACGTGATGACATCACAGAGCCCCACACTAATTTCTCCCTAGCCTTCTCTGACAAAATGTAATAGCATTTTTCTTAAATGCTAATCCACTAGGTGGCAGCAGACCCAAGTGGAACAGAATGGGTTTCATGAAGAGGCAGGAATGGTACTGTGGTTGATGAAATAATCAGTCTTTTTTTTTTTTAAAAAAAAAAAAACTTTTTTTGTCAGAAATAGTGTTTTCTTCCTGTTTTGGCAAAGACTAGCTCTATATATTAGATAAGTTTTAGTTTAAGAAACTGTTTACTACATGGAATAGGATTAAATAAATATTTTTATACTTTGAGAAGTACTTTCTAATTCTAATGTATCATGAATGTTTTCTTTAACATTGAAGTTATGCTAATTCAAATGCCTCATTAACATCTTTAAGAGATGGCTAATATGCTGGAAAATGCAGAGAATGAATGGCTTATAGCTATGAAGTCTTATGCCTGCCTCATCCAATTCATAGCAGACTCCTTATTTTCTCTATTTTTAAAGAAATGGAGTAAAAAGTATTTCCCACATGAGCAGTTTACAGGATGCCAGAGACTGTGATAACCTGACCTAGCAAATCCGTCACTATCTGAGTAGGGTGTACGGAGTATATCTGCTCAAAACAGGGACATTGCCACATGGTGGACTTGGATCCCTCTGGCCATGGCAGCAGCAGTTCTCTTTAATTCCCAAAGGCTGGATAATTTTATGCAGTGTTTTATATATTATGGTTATTTAGTCTTTCCAAGATAAGATTTTAGTCATTTTTTTGCCTATCAACTTATTCACAAGTATTATTATTCTGTGTGGCCTGTTTTCTGTGGAATTTTCTAGCTTTTACAGTTATGCTAGTTCTTCATATGTTAACAAATATTGCCTCTTATAAATTATGTAATATCTACCTTTGTTTTTAAGGATATTTGATTGTAATAACAGCCACATCCACTTATTTTTCATTACTTTTTATCAGTTTCATATATGAAAAGTTGATTAGTAATGAAATTGAAATTCTCAAATATCTATTTGCCCTTGTAAATTTTAAGATTATAACCTTTGTCCACTTTTGAGTTCTTTCTATTACCAATTTAAAGGAAGTGTTTTTTTCTAATTTATGGGTATTCTTTCTTTGTCATAATCTTTATTTTCTTCCATCTGTATTGATTTCATTCAGTATATACTTATATTTGAACTATATATAAATGTTTTGCATGTATATTAAAAATATATGCAGTCAAGTTGGTCAATTTTTCCCTCCACTGTTTTAGTTTTATATCATGCTTAGCTAATATTTTATCCTTCACTCTAAGATTATGTATTAGATCACATAAGTACATGTTTATATTTCCACGTAGTAATTTGTTTTCAAATTGTTCTCATTTTTTATTAATATATGTTTGTGATATACATTCATTTTGGGGGAGTTTGTGTGTGTACACACTTGATCCTGTTTATTTACCCTTCCCATCCTTCCCTCCTGTCTCCCCTCATCTACAGAACCCCTTCTCATCCTTTCAAAAAACCAGCTCTTTTATTCATTGATCCTTTGTATTGTTTTCTTCTTGTCAATTTCATTCTATGACTTTTATCATTTCCTACCTTGTATTAGTTTCAGATCTAAATTGTTTTTGTCTGTCTAGAATCTTGAAATACTGAGGTTATTTACTTGGGATTGCTCTGTCCTTTTTAAGTGTGCATTTATAACTACAACCTTTCCTCTTAAAATTGCTGTCATTGTGTCCCATAGGTGTTGGTATATTGTACTTCCATTATTATTTGATTCTGGGAACTTTTTCTTCTTTGATTTCTTCTGAATCAATAATGTATTGTTTTAATAATATATTGTTTAAATCTCTATGTATTTGCATATTTTCTGTGGCTTCTTTTGCTATTGACTTTTAACTTTGTTCTACTACCTAACATATGATCTGTTTTGGAAAACATTTGTTGTGGTGTTGAGAAAAACGTATATTCCATTGCTGTTGGATGAAGCACTATAGATATCTCATAAGTTCATTTATTCAGTAATGTGGTTTAACTCTTTTTCTTAGGTGAACTTTTGTCTGGTTGACCTAATGATGAAAGTGGAGTTTTGAGCTTCCCCATTCTGATTGCACTGGTATCTGACCTTTTAAGTCTGATAGATTTTGTTTCAGGGGGTTGTGTGTACCAAAATCTAGTACATAGATAGTTATAATTGTTCTCTCTTTTGACTCATTCCCTTTTCCATCATATATAGGGTCATCTTTGTCATCCATTTTTTCAGTTTCTCTGTGGTTTCTAGATTTAATTGTTAATGCTTTCTTGGTTCCCTGAGATCTGCTTCATTTTTGTGTTTGCTGTCTTGTTTTCCAGGTCTCTCGATTCCATATCCTAGAGAGTATATTTGCTGCTGGTCTTAGTCCACCATTTGTAGTCCTCAACTCTTAATGTTCAAATAAATGATTTGTTACAAATTTATTTTGCTATATGGGGTGAGGTAGGGTTTTATTTTTCCCAAAAAATGTTTTTAGTCAGTTTTCCTTATAATTTATCAATCTATTTTCATAACTTAGTGTGACTTTCTTTAAAAAAATTTCCTTAAGAGTTGAAATGAATACCTGCCCTTATTCTACAGAGGCTGACTGTTCACATTGTCAGCATATCAACATGCTCTCTTGAAAAAAAAAAAACTTTAAGCCTCTATAATTATTTAACTAATTACAAACAGCCATAATTTAAAACAACAAACAAAACCTCTGTATCCTACAAAAGGAAAATTGACCCTCAAAACAGCAAGAAGAAATTATTTCAAAACTAATTGTTGCTATGTTTCCCTTTCCATTTTGACTTGAAAGCAGTGTTTATTGCTTCATCCTCAGTGAGCAAAAGTTGGCCTGGGAAGAAGAGAAGATGGCCGATCAGTGAGCAACAAAATACAGAGTCTCCGGGAGAAACAACTCATACACCAGAGTAAAACACCCTGGAGAGACCCAGACAGAGGGAGAAGCATCCTCTTGACACAGGAAGAAATTAAAACATAAAAAAGCTCGTCAAATACGTCGGAACTACAACTGAGACAGCTAGAAATTACAGGACACAGCATTTTCATTCACGGCGACCTGCCATGTTTGCAATGGCCTGACACTGCAGTGGCCGGCAAAGCCGCCCACACTCGTTCCCGCCGCCACTCACAGGAAGCACAGCAGCGCTAAGTCGGGGGTTGCTGAGCCCAACAGAGAGCGGAGCCGGCAAAGGGACCTTCATTAATCCACGGTTAGTGCTGGGATTGGGACCCCCAACCACTGGAAGGGTGTGATCAAATGGGCGACATGTTGGAATCTGGCAGGAGGAGCCTAAACTGGGAGCAACAGTGACTTCAGTTGGTTCCTCCCTCCCCAAAGCAGATTCCTGGGATTTGCTTGGACTGGGCCACGCCCCTGGCCAGGACCCAATGAGCCTTCCCAAATCGATTCCCTGCACTGGTGAGGAGGAGCAGGCATAGGCAGGCGCTGCTTGCACCTCAGTGATAAGAGGAGTCAGGAGGAACTCAGTGAAAGCCTGCCTCAGGGCTAGGCTGCCCAGAACCTCCCCTCTGGGCCCTCCCTGCCACCGGGAACTCAGCTGAAGCCGCCTCGGGTAGGCTGCCCAGAACCTCCCCCATGGGCCTGCCCTGCCACCGGGAACATCGAGGAGGACCGCCCAAGACTGAAAACTGCCCTGGACTGCTTCAGCTGGGCCCGCCTCCCACCTGGAGCATCACAGCGGGCTCCAGTTAGTGTGAGAAAATTTGGAACTTTGCTCCCAGGTGGCAAACCTTGGACTATAGTGGATTGACTGCATCAGTGTGAGTAGTCAGGAGAGGGCGGAGGTCCCTCACCAGTGTGCTTCAGAGGAAACGTGGCCAACAGGAAAAGGGCTGGGACGTGCACTGCAACCTGTGTGGAGCACAGGAGCACTGCAACCTGTGTGGAGCAGAGGACCATGACAGGAGAGGCAGGAGGAGGCCCCCAGCCCAGAACCCTGAGAGCCAGGAGAGGGAAAAACAAGGGAGACTGAGGGCAGCAAACACGCAACAGCAGGCATGGCTTCAATGGACATTAAAAGATATCTTTGGGACCTTTTAGAAGAGCTCAAAACTGAAATATTAAATCAGGTAAAGCAAGATATGAGTAGAGTAATAAAAGAAATGCTCTCAGGGAGCATCTCTCAGGAAGATACAGATGGAAGAAGGGAGGAACACAAAAAAGGAGAGAAACATTTGATAAAGAATATAAAGAAAATATACAATACATGAAGCAGATTCAAAGAGACTACCAGGAAATTAAAAACTCCATTGAAAGATGGCAAAATGCCTTAAAAGAAACTAAGGATAGACTATCAAAACTTGAAGACAAGTTGGCAGTGTGTGATCATGAAAGGAAAAATCTCTTAAAAATAACAAGGAAACAGGCAGTAACAATACAAAGGCTAGAAGAT
The DNA here is from genome assembly GCA_004027455.1 of Hydrochoerus hydrochaeris. Classification (NCBI taxonomy): domain Eukaryota; kingdom Metazoa; phylum Chordata; class Mammalia; order Rodentia; family Hydrochaeridae; genus Hydrochoerus; species Hydrochoerus hydrochaeris. The sequence continues at coordinate 73,024 of PVLA01006668.1, read as the reverse complement.
GACAAGAGAATCTACAATTTAAGAATAAGAAATGTGAACGAAGAAGCAGGAATACATACAGGGGAATTAACAAAGGCTATTCACGGAAACAATTAAGAAAAACTTCCCAAACATGGGAAAAGAAAATGACGTTCAGTTATGTGAGGCATACAGAACTCCTGCCACCTACAACCAAAACAGATCTACACCCAGACATATAATAAGATACCAGAAATTCAATATAAAAACAGAATATTAAAAGCCATCAGAGAAAAGAAACAGATTACCTATAAAGGTAAGCCCATCAGAATCACGGCTGACTTCTCAACACAGACCATCAGATCAAGAAGAGGTTGGGGCGAAGTGTTCCAAGCCCTGAAAGAAAATAACCTCCAGCCTAGATTGATGTACCCTGCAAAACTGTCACTAGAAATTAATGGAGTAACAAGGTGCTTCCATGACAAAGAGGAACTGGGGGAATTTGTGACCACCAATCCAACCCTACAGAGAATACTGAAGGACATTCTAGAGAGAGAGAAAAAAATACCAGGATTTTAGGAACAGTGGTAGAAAGGCCTCAATGAGTGGGGCAAGCAGTAGAATGAAGGAGAAAAGTAGACAAACAGGCAGAAAAATAGCATAGCAGAAATGAGGAAGAGAAGGATAACTAGAATCTCTAACATAGATGGCCTTGATACACTATATTGTTAATAGTGCACCAGGATTTAAAACCCATTATTCACACTACTCTGCTTAGATGTATTATATTCTCTTCCAGTCATTCTACCTGTACTAGATTTGAGGGTATAAGCAGTAATCCCAAAACTAACAGGATATAGTACGTTAAACATCCTTAATTTCCTATTAAGTCAATCTAAAGCTCTGTAAAACCTACACTGTTTTGCCATGAATGATTGTAATCGAATCTGGTTTGTTGGATCACTGTTTTGTATTGATAGATTTTATTCAAAGCTGTTATGATTGATAGTATCAAGTCTGAGAGTATAGGCAACTGCACTTAAGATGATAAGATTCACTATAATATCCACTCTGGTTTGATTATTACCTGTCTTTGAAGTTTTATACTGCCTACAATTTTTTATTTTTACTAATATTGTTATGTACTGCTATATTCAATTATATTGCTATATTCATTTATGCCTGATGATATAGGCAATTCTATTGAAGATAATAAGAAACAACACAGTAATCATTGTAGAACACCTTGTACTGTGGTTTTATATGACTTTTTGGTTTCATGTTTTTATAGGAATTTGTTTTGTTTTGTCTTACTAAGTTTTGTTTTTCCCTTTAATACAGAAAGAATAAAAATATATATAGAGACTCATGTATGCGTAGCTGTTTACACTCTCATTGTTTGACTATCTACTATAAGCTTTAATTTTGTAACTTGAACAACTATTTCTAAGAGGACAGTATGTAATTTATCAACTAGTGATTTCTTATTGTTTATCTTTTTTCTGAAATTCTGTATTATCTCTACCCTTTACATGCTTTTTTTTCGCTTTAAATAAAAATTTTTTTAAAAAGTTGTCCTGTATTTTGGAATAGCTTATCATCCTCTTGATCAATTAAATAATGATTACTATAAAGGCATTTCAGATACATAAATAAACCATTTATTTTAAATAAAAAGAATGGGTCTAGATTAGTCTAGTTTTTTACCTCATAATTAATTCAGGTTAAATATTTGGGCAAGGAAAAATATATCATTTGTTTTATTGTCCTCGCAAGTTTTCTTGCAATAAAATCAAGTACAATTCTTTGTGCCATTATGTTTGTTTGCTTTCTTGATAGAATAAGGAAGATGATAATGTTTTGGGGCAATTTTTTAAATAAAAAGGATAGTTCTTCAGTGCTTGGAAATGTGAACGTTCTTTGAGATGAGGTTTAATTCTTATTTGTATGTATAAAACATGACATTGTATGTATAAACATGTATAAACTATAGACCTTCCTTTGTGAGGAGCCTTTTTCCTGCTACAGTGGCTGTAGACATCAGGATGATGAGTTTAGCATGAAGTAGGAACTCTTGACTTTTCATCTTAAATTCTTTATTCTAAATCTGTGCAAAGGTAAAATTGTACAATGACAACTTCCTTCACCTGGGTACAACAATTGTAGACATTTTTCAACTTTTGTTTTACATTGTTTATATATTCATATTTTTCCAGTTGTCCCCACTGTATTTTATAATAACCTTTTCCTGATTCAGACTCCAATACAAAAAAAAAAAAAAGACACTATCTTTTGGATATTTTAGCATTTTGAGTGTTTCAGTTCTTTAATTTCAAAAGCTTCCCTTAAGCTGGGGATGTCTCTCAGTGGTAGAGCCTTTGCCTATCATGCACAAGATCTTGGGTTAGATCTTATATAGTATAAAAAGTAGAAGATGAAACACTCATTCTCTGTAGTATTTGTGTGTGTGTGTGTGTGTGTGTGTGTGTGTGTGTGTGAGAGAGAGAGAGAGAGAGAGAGAGAGAGAGAGAGAGAGAGATGACATTTTTTAAAAGTCCAGGCCAATTATCTTGTAGACTATACCAGTCTAGATTAGTCTTAATTTTTTACCTCATAATTCAGGTTAAATATTTGGGTAAGGAAAAAAATATGTAAGTCATGTTACAACTTTTCTTGTCCCATCCTATGAGGAGATTATCGTCAGTTTGTCTCATTGTTAGTGCTAAATTTGATCATTTTTTTAAACAACAGATACATCTATGATGAAATCATTCCCTGAATGTAGTAATAATTTGAAATTACATGAATGGTCTGTGGATTTACTATCCTTTAATGATCTTGCTTTTAATAATCAGTTATTAGATAATTGAAAAATGATTTTTAAAAAATTTTCCACATGTACTGACTTCTACGCATACTAACTGGAAATATTTCACTTTATATTATAATGAAATATATCATTTGTTTTATTGTCCTCGCAAGTTTTATTGCAATAAAATCAAGTACAATTCTTTGTGCCATTATGTTTGTTTGCTATCTTGATAGAATAAGGAAGATGATAATGTTTTGAGGCAATAAATGCAGTTCATATGATATTCTTCTTTTGATAATTAGCACATTTTGTTACTAATCAGATTTAAATAAACCATTTCCTTTTTTTGCAGTTAATGTTATCATTGTCTCTTTATTTTTCTTTAACTGCCTCATTACCTACTTGCTTATAATTTAATTACCTCTCTGGCCCAAACATTTATAAAAATTACTCATTAATTTCCATTATTACAGCTGTGGAAATACAAAGGACACTGAATCAACTTGGAACACCTCAAGATTCACCTGAATTGAGGCAACAGCTGTAAGTATTTAACAACAACAACAAAAAGAAAAGTTACTGATATGTTGCTTTTGTAGTAGGTGTTTACTAGGGAAAACAATGGAAAATTAGTAAGGTTTTTTAGCTACCTCCTCTAGACATTTGTACCATGTGTTTATGTAGTTTTGACCCTGCCCAGAGTAACATGATGTTTTTAAAGATCTAGCTTACTCTATCAAACTAAAGCTTCCTGAATTGGCCTTTCATATGCTTTTTAAGTTGGTTTTTGGGCTTATACTTCTCAATTTATGTGATTTTTTTTCCCCAAAGCTAACAATCTCTTGAGTGATTAAACTTTTATTAGGTTTACATCTAGTACATACTAGGTTCTATAAACTATCCTCCCTAAATCCCACATCTTTGAATTTCAAAAAGCATTAACTTCTGTTAAAAAACCGTTATAATGAAATGATACATTACATATTCCAGTAAATTAATGCACTGTTAGACTAGTGACTATACTTTTCTGAAGTACATCAAAGATCTGACAGTGTCTTTACATAAATTTTCATCTAAACATAACTTTTCATCTAAACAATTGGAGTGAGAGAGATTTAAAAAACTATTTCTAGTGTACCCATGAGAAAAATGTGTCTTAAGAGATCAGTGATTTGCCCAAAATTATTCACAACCTGACTTAAATGTTCATTGCTGGCATGGCTACTAATTTCAAGTAATATATAGCTAATATGTGGTATCTTGAGAGTGGTATCTCCTGCTATTAAAGGTAAATTGCAAAGAAGAAATAGGTAATACAATTCTTCTTTTTAAGAAGTAGAATTTGAAGAATTTACAATTGTTTGTAAGTTATATTTTACTTTTTTCTTCAGTGGATAGAATGCACCAAATCTGTAAATATATTAGCATTTATTAAAATAAGGTGAAAAGAAGCTGCATGAATTTAACATTTACTATATTTTGATATTAATAGTGGAAATTCCAATATATAAGCATTATCATTGTCTTCTTTAGAACTTTGTACTGCCATTTCCAATGATTTAAATAAGCACATCAAAGATAGGATATTTGGTAAATAAAAATATAAATGGCTTATATTTCTTCCTTATTTAGCTCTATATAGACACTTAAGCATGTTCTTATGTAATATCCCTTTAGTGTTGCCAGTACATGATTAAAATGAGAGAGCTAATATACATGACAGGCATTGTTGTTGGAATCTAAAGCATCAGCTTAACAAGCTTATTTTTTTCAGCATCAGGTTTTTTAGTTGAAAAATTTTCTTTTTAATTTTTTATATTAATTAGAACGATGCTGGTATGGATGTTTGTATCCCCTATAAGGAAATGCTATTAATTTTTTCCAAATCATGCTTGAATAATAGTAAATTTATACTATGACTATGTCTTCTATTTTTTAAGAATTCATAGGATACAAATGTAGAGAAATAAGAGAGATCAGATGTACCAAAGACCCAGGGACTGGGCCAAGTGGATGGCAGCGAAGCTTACTTGCTCAGCTGACCTACTAAGTGTGGGACACAGATCAAAGACTCCCACATTTCCAGTATCTCACACTTACAAGTCCAGACAGCCAGCATCTCTCTTAAATCCCCTCCTGACTTGAGTTGTCCTCTTTTCTAAATGGCTGTCGGTATTTCTGGAAGTTTGTTTACCCTAACTGAATGAAAAACTTTATATAATATCACAAATAGCATATAAAATTTGGTTTCAATAGAGGAATTTTAGAGCCAGTTTATAAGACTGTAAGCAGTTTTATGGTTTATACTTTAAAACTATAAATATTTTGTAAAAAGTGGTTTTTCTGAAGCTATTCATCAAGGCCAGTGAAAGTGGCAGAGTTGTATGTAGCATAAAGAAATATTACCAGTTTTTTGGCTGTAATACATGTTTCTCACTTTAGGCAACAGAAGCAGCAGTATACTAACCAACTTGCCAAAGAAACGGATAAGTACATTAAAGAGTTTGGGTCTCTGCCCACCACCCCCAGTGAACAGGTATCAACCTTTAAGACATATGTGATATATGGAATGTGGAAAAAATCAAATGCATTATAGAATCTTTGAACTCTGCTGCAAGAAAAGGAAGTTAAGGGACCAAAAAAATCCTATTTAAGACTAGTTCATGGAACACAAAACTATATTTAATTGCTGATTTAGTATCCTGTGATTCAATAAAGCGAAAATTATTTCTATGCAGTTGCCTTGACCTGTAATTAAGTAAGTGCTCAGAAAATGATCTGTGGCCTTCCAGACCTGGCTCTGTACAACACACACACGTTCTACGTGGGAGGCTGCCCAGGGGCACATAGTTATTTCCATGCCTCTATAGTGGAAGTAAGTTGTGACATAAGTAAGTGTAGAAGGTTTTACTTAACCCTCCCAAACTACTTTAAAATAACTTCAAAATTACAACCCAGTTTCTAGGAGCTACAAAAATTTGAGGTGAGAAACCCAGCAAGATGAGTCTTTTGCCTCAAGGTAAATGTGCACTGAGAGTTTTACTGAGAGTGAATCAGTAAATTGGGGATTTAATAAAATATTTATATTAAATGAACAGCTTGATTTAGTAGACTTCTTTCCACTGTCCCTCAGCGTCAAAGGAAAATACAGAAGGATCGGTTAGTGGCCGAATTCACAACAGCGCTGACCAACTTTCAGAAGGTCCAGAGGCAGGCTGCTGAGAGAGAGAAGGAATTTGTTGCTCGAGTAAGAGCCAGTTCCAGAGTGTCTGTAAGTACTTTACACAGCATTGTAAAGATGAACTTGATATTTTCTCAAGGTCCCACAGAAATCTACTTTAGCACAATTTTTTAAGTCATAGATACCTGAATATCTTGGAAATTCATAATTGAGTATTTATTTTCAGGCTTTTTGGCTCAGTTTTTAAGGGTGATGGCTATATATTATTATCTTGCCTATGTCATGGAACAACAGATTACAGACCTCATGCAGTATAGAAACTGTCAGCAAAGGTTGGGAGTGACGTGGTGGGGGTTCTCACAGTGCGTCGGCACCACGGCCCTGCACTGTGTCCATGCTAAGGCAGACAGCACTGTGCTCCCAGATCCAGAGGAGAGACAGAGTGGCTGAGCAGTGTATACAGAATCTGTAGCAGGAACACCCAGTGTGGGCCTGGAGAGAATAAGAGGATGAGTGAAAGTGGAATTTTTACATAATCCAATATTAAATTCCCTGAGGAACCATCATGCTATTTTTTTATTCTTTAATGTGGAAGTTCCAAACTACATTAAATTTTAACCAAATAACTATTTGATTAATATTTGGTTAATGTTATTATTTGGTTCTTGAGAATACTTAATGAATTCCTTCCTTGTTAGCTCAGGATATAATTTTATTACTTGAAACAAGAGTTTCTCTTCTTGTCTTTGCATACATGTAGACACACATATATGCACACATCCTAAATACATAAATAAATTTAGATTATTTTAAGGTAAAATGTGAATGTTGTTTATTTTTTGTTGTCTTTGCTTTCTTTGCTGTCTCTTAAACGATCCTATTACTAAATTAATCAGGGCGGTTTTCCTGAGGACAGCTCAAAAGAAAAGAATCTTGTGTCCTGGGAAAGGTAAGAAATATAAAATATTTTGTAAGTCAAAAGATAATATTTTGTCATTGTACTGTTTAGTTTTGAGGCAAGGTCTTGCTGGGTAGTCCAAGCTGGCCCTGGAACTTCCTGTGAAGGCCGTGTTCGCCTCAGACTCCTGGTCCTCCCTTGTTAGCCTTCTCACTGGTACTGAGAGCCCTGCACCCCCACGCTTTTCCAAAAATAACTGTAGTTTTTGGAGAAGAAATGAAGCTTTTAGTATATGGTAGCATAAATAACCTATATTACTTATAAGTTTAGAAGCAATAAATTTGAAGTAATGTTTATCGTTAGATATGTAAAATAAATTATCCAAATATTTATTGACTTAATTTTTCAAATGGATTATTTCCTTATGATGTTTATGTAAGCTAAGAAAATGCTCACTTGCCAAATACAGTTTTCAATAATTAAATAATAACTCTAAAGCCATATAAGATAAAATGACAATAGAAAAAGAAGTTTTGAACTCTTAGCATTTTTTAAGGTGACCAATTTCCTGAGTTTGAAGAACAGTGTATCATATTTAGAATTTCTTAAATATGGAATAATTCCTACTGTGTTGAATGCCAGCATTTTCTCATATTTTTTCTTTTTATTAGCCAAACACAACCTCAAGTGCAAGTACAGGATGATGAGATTACAGAAGATGACCTCCGCCTCATTCACGAGAGAGAGTCTTCCATCAGGCAGCTTGAAGTAAGCCTCGCTTTGTAGCACTGGACTGCTGCTGACTTAGTGAGTTTATGCTCACAAGCTTAGATTATGCTGGGAAAGAAGGAAACTAAGTAAAGGTTTGAGCTTACTGGCATTTCTAATGTATAAATTGGAACAGTAATAATCTCTGTAGAGTCTAATCTAGGATAAAAGCATATGTTTTCCCTGCCTGAGCTTTTTCTTTTAATTCTGTTAAGTCACTTTAATATTAAAAAATATCAATTTGGAGATCAGTATCTGTCCAGAGACTTGGAATTACATCCCATGGCATATAATACATATCATACCTGCTTGAATAAAACTTGGTACAATGGCTTTAAAGGTATTTTATTTCTTTATAGTATGTTTATAACATCAGAAAGACCTAAAGGATTTGTTAAGTCTTATGGAAACTATCTTGTTTTTTAGAAAGTGCGTTAATAGCTAACAATTCATACAGTGTATTGAGAGCCTTCAGGATGCAAGGCACTGAATGATAAGTTCTGTGTTAGTTACCTCTGTCATCACAGAAGCTCTGTGACAGTTTTACTATGTCATTATCATCTCCATTTTACAGATGGGAAAATGAAGGCCTATGATGAATATGTAAATTGTCCCACCCACATGATAGAACTGTTACATGTTACTTTTTTAATTGAGCAAAATTATAGTTGTATATTGAAGAAAAGTAAATTTATAACTTATTTACTCAATACATTTATAAATTCCTTACCCAGTACTGAAATCTATAAACTCACTAATGCCCTGCATATTCAAATTTACTAATGTGAGACTTTAAATTTGTATTTAGTGGCTGGGGATTTAGCTCAGTGGCATAAGCACCTGCCTGGTAAGTGCACGGTCATGAGTTCAATCCCCAGTACCAAAAAAAAAAAAAAAACCAGAAACAACAAAAAAATTGTACCTAGTGTTTTACCATTTTAAACTATCAGTGTATGAATTTTTATTAGATATATGTTATTAAGAATATTTATACTCTTGTAAACAATACTCCTTTGGTAATAAAAGTATTAGATTGCATCACCTACCATCAGAGAAACCAAAAGAATTTAAGCCTGAAGTCTGTGACTATTCTGTACTGCTTGATCATTTTCATCCTGCTCACATGTATCTTTAATATCACATACTTATTTTAGATAACTGGTAGCTGTTGTTCAAAATCTTTTTAGGTAAGATTGTATAAAATGAAAAGTTTCCCAATGGTTCCAAAATGTATATATTAAATCAAAATGCATCATCATCTATATGAGTAATAGTTTAGGGTTTTAAAATTTTTCCCTTTTGTGGTGTGGGTGTTAAATTTCTAATAATGTATAATAATACATGTCTTTTTGTCTTAGGCTGATATTATGGATATTAATGAAATATTTAAACATTTAGGAACAATGATTCATGAACAGGGAGATATGATAGGTAAGTCTGCAGATTTAGATTCCATGGGATGGGAGGAAGTTACATGTGACTTACCTGCAGTACTTTTATCCAGCAAGAGTAATTACTTACTGTCTCTTTGAGTTCCCCTACAATCAAAGCCATAGACTTTACAATAAAGTATCCTCACTGGCATTATCTAAAATGGACTTAATTTTTCAATGTTACTGGTTAAAGCAACCAGCTTCATTTATTTCAGAAGTTTCCCCAAATCATCTACTGAAACTATAAAAGATGCCATATATTATTATTCCAGTGTATTTCTAGGGCCTTTGGCTTCAGTCTTACCCCAATTCAATTTTTATCATGTTTTTCAAGTTAATTTATTGATACATTTTAAATATACATTATGATAACATTCATCATAGGGCATTTGTACCTATACATGATATATCTTAATTCTTTTTTTTCCCCCATTTCCCTCCCTGCCCCCCTTTAGCCCCTATTCCCCTTCACCAAGGACTTTTAGAAATACTTGTGGTATTTGTGACTGTGCATATGTATTGTCTTGCCTTTGGGTTATTGCATAGGTAGCCATATACCTGACTGTTTATTCTAATAAATTTTGGTATATTAATTGAGGTTAATATAGGTTAATATGGTAGGAAATCATTTTTTAAAGAGCTATGAAAAGTCCTTTTAAGTTTCTCTTTTTTTTGTTTTTTTGTTTTGTTTTGTTTTGTTTTTTTGGTACCAGGGATCGAACTCTCGACTGCATGCTTGCAAGGCAGGCGCTTATGCCGCTGAGCTAAATCCCCAGCCCAAATTATTCTCTTTTTTTTGTTTGTTTGTTTTTGTTTTGTTTTTTTGGTTCCGGGGATCAAACTCACAACCTTGCACTTGCCAGGCAGGCACTTATGCCAATGAGCTAAATCCCCAGCTCCAGTCCTTGTAAGTTTAAACATAATCATCTGTCAGTTAAGATGTAACTATCAAGATTGATTAAGATACTTGTTATTTTTATCATTTTAAAATACAAAGGTTGTGGCTCTGCATTTATATATCTGAAATACATTCTGTGTGCGTTCTAGATTTGATTAAATTGAAATCTTTGCACCTTTAATTTAAAATGACTATTATTTGTTCATTTTCACCCATATCTATAGCCCCCATAGATCACAGAGTAATATTTTTTTTGAAAAACCAGGTTATTCTATATCCAACAAATCTTTATTGAGTACTGAGTATGTCCAGGCACAAATTCTAGACATTGAGGATCAGCTGTAATTAACAGATAAAAGACCCTGCTTCCATGTGTTTTATAACTGGGGGAATGAGTCAATTTTTAAAAAATAAAAGTAAGTAAATAATGATAAGTGGGTACTATATGGGAAATAAGGCCAGAGGGACTCCTTGGGTAGAGAACATCACTGTTTTCCATGAAGGAAAGGGCCAGGTGTTGCTGACAAGGTGACATTTTGGTAAAGGCTTCAGAGAAGCAAGAAACAAAAGATAAGATGTTCCTGTAGAGAGACCAGCAGTGTAAAGGCCTTGAGGGGAAAAGCACACCTTGCACTTTCCTTGAGTGATAAGAGCAAAAGGAAGGTGGTACTCTGTCTGAGGTCAGGGATGGTGTCATGGAGGAGCCTGGGTCACTGGAAGAACTTTTATTCCTGACAAATGGGAAGCAAAAGTAGAATCTGAACAGTGTTAGTGTTATGAACTGGTGTACTTTTGAATACTTCCTGGCCTGCTGGTTTTAGGGCACACTAAAAATCAAGGAGAGTACTTGAAAGATAATACAGTAATGTAGGTGAGCAGTCATGTCAGATTGGATCACAGTAGAAGCCCAGAGGTCGTGAGAAGTGATGGAACTCGGCATATTTTTAAAATATGGAGGCAAAAGATTTACTGATGCTGCCTGTGAGTGTGAGAGAAATAGTTAAGTGAAGAGTGGCGCTAAGGGTTTTGACCTGGTCTACTAGCACAGTGTTATTGCCATTTTCTTAGATGGAGAAATATGTAACTGGAGAAATTTTAGAGGGGCAGAAGCCAATAATTTTTGGATACGTAAAGTTTGATGGTGAGGGAGAGACAAGGATGGTTAGACTGATGTCCTTGAGTTGCACGATTAGGATTAAAGTGTACAGATGGAGGCTAGGCCTTGTTCAGTGTGCGTGCAGTTCCTAGTAACAGGAGAGTGGTCAGAACACTCAGGCTTTGCATATACTTGGTAGATTAGGTCATGGGAAAGGGAGAAGTGCCCTCTGATTGTTCTTGTGGTCTCAACTGAAAGTCAAGGTTTCTGACTGACAATGATAATTCCTGAGGGGGAATAGAAATTGGAGGAAGGAGAAAGGGAGTATAACAGTCTTCCACCTGTTAGGCAAATGAGATAGACTTGCTGTCAGCAGTCACGTGTTAAAATGAAGCAAGTCAGCATGAGATTATTCTTTTTGCATCAGCTGTATGGATTTTTGTCATGGAAATATAACTGCAGGGAAAAGGGAGTTAAATGATTGCCCACAGAGTCTAAGCTAAATAAAAAGGGAAGGGAGACTCATAGTACTTGAAGGAAAGTGATATGTGGTAGGATCATCACTGGAGACCAGATATTAGAAAGACTTGAGCTTTAAAGATGGCAGATGGTGATCAGAGAGTGACACTCTTGAAATTGTGGTCAGGGAGCAGCTACAGCCATTGGGTTGTAACTATAGATGCGAGTGGCTGGGGTAACAAGCAGTGTCTCTGAGGAAAGTGTGGGAAGAATAAGAGACCAGAGTATTAGAAGGGTCAGGCAGCGGATGGTGGAATCACCAGTGTCTGTCTTAAGTGCTAAATGGAGTCAGTGAGTCGCGGGCTAACACGCTCAAGGAATTAAAGACCCTGAGCCCCGGGAATGTCTGCAACCTAGAGGGTAGAATGAATCTGATAGAATTAACTTTAACCCTAAGAGTTGGTAGGGAGGAGGAAAAGGCACAAGTTTCTCATGCTGCAGAGTAACCCCCTTTCCACCTCTGGGGTAGAGGAGAATGGGAGAAAAGCTGCCATTGAGAGGCTGTGTGTATCCCTGGGGGCACTGGGTTTCAGTACAGAGGTGGGTTGGTGATGGCTGCAGAGCAAGCGCCAGTCAGTCTTCAGTCTCTGTTCACCTTAAAGGCAGTTCCCTTATGCTTAGGACTGAGCTGGCCTTGGCAGAATGTAAACTGGTTGAACATAGGTATTATGCTCTAATGTTTTAAAGCCAGTTCAATAAATAACAAAGTGAGAAATAGCGGGGATATATCCATTCAAATTTTTAGTATTTGGATCATTTATTTTTATTACCCTCTGAAGAGATAATATTCTCTGAAGAGTCTCAGGGTACCTTTTTTTTTTTTTTTCTTTTGCATGTGATGGGAATGTGGGTAGTGGGAAGGAGGGGTTGACCTCCCTTTGTGCTCACCGATCTTGACTTGGAACAAGCTGTGGAGTTTGAGACAGAGACAAGCCCTTATTCTGACCCTGATGTGGTAATTGTGGGTGATGATGCTGTTTGGGGTAGAACTAGAGTTGAGTTATAATGAAGGTCATCAAGCTCCTTTTCTTCAAATATTCGTATTGCTTGGATTTTCCAAGAAGTAGTATAAAAAATTAATACCCACCTTAAAAAAATTCAGCTTTGTGATGCAGTTATTATTAACATTTGAATAATGAGCATAGTAGTGACACTTTGAATGAGATTTAGGCATTTGTTCCTGGAGCGTCAGTGTGTGTTAACAGTTTTATATGTGTGTTTGTGTTTTATTTTAAAGACAGTATAGAAGCCAATGTGGAGAGTGCAGAGGTACATGTTCAGCAGGCAAACCAGCAGCTGTCCAGGGCAGCGAATTATCAGGTAATGGTAACCGTAACACATTTTCCTATAACGGAAACATTTGAATTTACAGTGTGTGGGGGTTATGAAGGTGACCAGGGCATCATCAGCTTTAAAGTGGCTGCAGATGTTAATTTTACAATCTCATGGAAGAGGAAGGGGTTAGAAATACACAGCCAACTTCAAATTGATTGTGGTCTGTGTATTCTCCAGGATGATGCAGTTAGCAGCCCACAGGGTTTGGAAGTTTAGTGGATGCGATTGTTTTTAGAGTCCTGAAGGTCACAGTGGACAACTCCTGGCTTTTCGGATGTCAGGAATGGTCAGATGTCAGTGTGACATTCCAACCCAGCTTCCATCTTTTATCCTTTATTTTTACCTTTTCTTTTGATGTCAATGCCACTGTTGACTAAAGTGGCAGAGATCCTTGTTCTAGAAAGATCACGCAAGGTCCTGTGAAAATTATGTTAACTTGGAATGTCGTTGATTGATAATCAGTCAGAATTCCGCAGACCCTTCGGAAGGAACGGCTACTTAAGTGACTTAAGTGAATATGAGGAATCTGTTTATAAGTGTCAAATACACATTATGTTTCAAACACTATACACATGTGAGGAATGTGATCTATTAATGTATCCTACAATATTTAGAACTTTGATGTTCAATGGGAATAAAGCCAGGCCCATAGCATTTGATTTCCTTTGTAAAGTTTTATTTTTTTCTTGTCATTCATAATTATTTTATCGATCTTATTACTCTCTCATGAACTGTCTAAGATATGGTCAACATGTTGCACATCTCCAGTTGCTTCTTACTTTTGTAATTAACCTGCAAAGTCACCTTTCAGATCACTGCCTTTTTTTCACTGGTCCCATCACTGCATATTCAGTGGTATGTCTTCACTGATGAGGTGACTTCCATTTACCAGCTTTGTACATAGAAATCAGAATGCAGCTTAGCAGGATTACTATTGCCTGTCGTAGACTCTAGATATCTCTCATGAATGGCTGAAAACACACGCACTGTGTATGTGCAAATACATGAAAATTTAAATGCTAGGAGTCTTGCAGACTGTTAGTGTATAATTGCTGGAACTTAGTATGTAAGGGATTCATCAGTGACTTGAGTTCACATGTTTTTTTGTTTTGCTTTTGGATTTTTTCGCTTCCTTATGGAAAGACAAGCCTCTAAGTACCCTGAGGAAAAGGTACCTGCCTTCCCAAGTAGGTCTGGAGCTGCCTCCAGATTTAATTCCTGTAGGCCCCAAAGGATAAGTGCAAGGCCACACAAGTGCTAAGAAAGGAGGCAGCCTTCCACGTAGTTCTGCTTGGAAAACTGATATTAAATTTATGCCCTGAAAACCGTGATGTTTCTGAATAGTTGGGTGCGTTAAAGGTAATAAAAAACATTGCTGTAGTGTGCAAGGACTTAATTACACTACCCTAGGGGAAGTGCTCCCTGGGTGACATACATCATGGGGGGGTGCTCATGGTGCCTGAAAAAGGGATGGTTATGTGGTTCTTTGCTGAGCAAATAGATCATGGGAGAAATACTTATCCATGATGGTATTGAAACCAACGAAATTGTGTTTAGTACTTGAGGAATGTTTAGTTGAAAACTTAGATGAATATGTGGAATACTAAAAGTATTCATGTTTTTCAGAGTAATTTCAGAGTCTTATATGTGTCTTTTTGTAAATTATATAGTGCTCCTTTTTGGCATAAAGTAAACTCACAAATTTTTCTACTTTATAAGAAAAAGGAATCCTGCATGTTGGTGTGAATTATGCAAGATACTAAAGAAAACAAACCAGGAATGAAGAATGGAACTAAACTCTTAACCTTTGTGTTTTGAATGACAGCTTTATAATTTTGTTAACTTTTGTTTTTTATTTCTCTGTTGACATTCTTGAACACAGTTTCCAGAGAAGGGGAACAATTTTGAAACTAATTTACTTCAGTAAATGTCACAAAGTATTTCTACTTGCTCATCTTTTAAAAGGACCCATTTTTAAGAGTAATGTTTTGATAAAAGCTTAAAAATAAAAGCTTTTAAATTGATCTTTTTCATTTATAGGTAAGCTCAGCCTATTGCATAAGTCAGTAAAATGTTTCTTTGTCTTTTTTCTAAAGCAAACTACACCCCCAGAAAACTTACCAACAGTATTTAAAAATTGCTTACCGAATTATAGCACTACTTCAAGAATATTTTTGGAAAAAATACTGTCCTGTGTGGTAGAGATTTTCGAGAAGCAAAAAGCACCGCCAAAAATTTGAGGACAATAAATTATTACTAGTTTTGCTCTTGAAATGAGCCAGATTCTGTTCAGTTGCTGTGGAGGCATCCCACTAAATCTATAAATATGTTCTGTTTTTGCATCTGCAGCGCAAATCCAGGAAAACCCTGTGCATCATCATTTTAGTCCTTGTCATTGGAGTCGTGGTTGTCGGTCTCCTCATATGGGGACTGAACTCCTAAAGTTATACCAGAGCACCGCTGTACTACGCTGTCTAGATTATGTAGGAAGATGCCTGCAATCATGTTTTTATTATTATTTTAAAGCTATTGCAAAGGATAATTCCCATTCTTAGTTATTTTTATGGGGAGGGGTTTCCTTTGGATTAAATCTGATATTTTCTAATACCAAAAGTTTTTCTAAGTATCATTGCTGGCGTAACTGTCATACTTTTTAATTTAATAACTGTGGGGTTGCTACCCACATCATACATGACTTTCATCTGTAATTTATTTACCTGTTTGACTTTGGAAATTAGTGAACTTACAGATATGCATGTTCTGTGCACATTGTCTGTCACTGCATAACATACACCAGATTTATGGTACTTCAATTAAACTCCCTAATTTTGATTTGGACCAGCAGAAAAATGCTCTCAATAACTATAAAAATTAACATATCTCTCTGTATTTATTTTCCAGTTCACTGTAGCACAGATTATCTATTTCATTTTTAGTATTGGATTTTTTTGAGACCCTTGTTTTCTCTGACATTAATGAATAATTTTCAGGTATATCTTATGCATTTGATGTGTATATATTAAGCATTTGTGGTAGATTGCTGAGTAAAAATAGTAAGGTTAGATTGTTCTTATATTTGGTGTATTAAAGTTTGATATTTACTAGGAAAAGTATAGATACTATAAATGTTTAATGTAATTTGGAGGAAGAATGTTAAAAAATCCATACTGATTTCTATTCTGTTAGGATTCTAGAGTCCAACTTGTTATTCCACTGAACTATCTTAACAGCACCATCTGGTTTTGTGGGCCATTATTTACTTTCCCCTATGCCTAAAGATTAATGACTAACTACATATATATCTTTGGGCCAAACTCACTTTTAGAAAGTAATTTTCCCACAGTTACTGGTTTTGAGCACCTAATACTTAAATTATATTGTTTACATTGTGTGTCATTTTGTACCATGCTTCATTAGAAAAGAAACTGAATGTTTGCCATTTAACTCACTTACCTTTTTAAATCAAAGTTGTTTCAATGCACTAATCTGAATACTGTAAAGAGGATTGATTAACTTAATTTGTAGTTTGTATTTTATAATGTTCTTATATAGCCATTTGGTAGTGTAGGTATTGTTTAACATGGCAAGCTCTGAGACTTCAAATGGGAACAAATGAAATAATAAATAAATTGTATCCTTGCAATCAAAATAAAGAAGATTTAAAAGGTGTCTGGATAGATCTGTTCTCTGAGGCCTATGCATTCCTGGTTCCAGTGCTTGCTTCACATTTTTGGTGCTGTGGAAGCTGAAATCTCTGCTCCAGAGATGTAACCACATGTGCTATGGTTATACGTTCTGCATCCATTTGATCACCAGATTACTCAAAGTTTTATTTTGGGAATCTTGAACAGTTTTGTCACTGACCAGTAACAGCTGCTTTGCTTGTCAACAAAACTCATTTTTTTTTCCCCGAGGAGACTTTAGACAACTTTTTTGTGAGTGGAACATTGAGACTCTGTGTTGAGAGAGCAAGATTGCTTTAGGAAACAGGATGGGCAGTGCAAGAGAGTTCAGATAAATACTCCCTGGCCCAGCAGGCCTGCGGAAACGGTCTTTCCTTAAGAGCGCACAGAGACGCACACTGTTCAGTGCAGCACACTGCTATCTTCTGGCTACGTAAAAGCACCAGCAGTACCCACAAGTCAGTTCACTTTTTCCTTAGAGCTCTACTTGACAAAATGGTTATGTTCATAGAGGCCAAGTGCATTTACTTTTATTTATTTCACAGTGAAATCTCAGTAACAACAAAAGTACTAAAAAGGTTATCTTTGGCATTTTAGTGCCTTTATTTGAAATATAATCATTTATAAATTAATCAGGATACCAATAAGTGATTTAAGCAGGAACTTTAGTGGTTTGCAGTTTTTTTAACAGCATTAATTTTGAGACAAAAAAGTACACAAAATATTTGGAACACAAAATGGATAGTTTTAAATTAAAAAGGAATAGTTTTAGACCATTTTTAGAATGCTTTCAAACATGAAGGTTGCATGAAGGAAACATGAAGATAAAATGTAGACTTCTTTCATGACTAGACAGTGTGTCTGAATCTGTTTGATTCAAATTGAAGACCTTTGCTAGTCAAGTGACATGTGTATTATGCTTGAAAGACATCCTTGAACAACACAGATAAAGAAAGATTACCAGGCTCCAAAGGACAGAGTGCAGTTATCTGGTTGTCATATTAGTTATTAAGTATTGTGGAAGTGTCTCAGCTTTGCACAGTGACTGACAATGAAAGAATAACTGGCGCCACAGTGATAGAGCGTGTGTTCTTCAGTAGGCCTGGGATGACCTGTAAAGTAAGTAATGTACAGGCACAGATGGAGCCC
This sequence comes from Hydrochoerus hydrochaeris, assembly GCA_004027455.1. Lineage (NCBI taxonomy): Eukaryota > Metazoa > Chordata > Mammalia > Rodentia > Hydrochaeridae > Hydrochoerus > Hydrochoerus hydrochaeris. Next base: position 55,294 of record PVLA01006668.1, on the reverse strand, counting down.
CGCCACGGCCAGGGGACCACAGACACAGTGTCTGACTGGGGCCACCTGCCACCATCCGCACTGGGGACCAGCAGCACTGCATCTTGAGGAGCCTGTCACTGGGCCAGTCAGTGTCTTCACTGCTTTTGCTAAGAATGGTGAAATCTTACATGCAAAATGTTGTGTTATGATTACCAGTCTTCTTAGATGAATCTGCAATGAAAATAAGTGACTTTGAGCACTTCCCATTCCTTGAAAAGCATCTGTCATGTAGCAAAGTGTAAACAAAATAGTTTTTGTAGTTGCTGTAATTTTAATTTGTTAATGTAGAATAATTAATGTCATAATAAAAAGTAAAATGTCATAATAAAAAGTAAAAAGTTAATGTAGAATAATTAATGTCATAAATAAAAAGTAAAGAAAATAGTCATTGCCCACCTTAATAGCTAAGAGCAGTTTACAAGAGTAACTTATTCAGCATTTATTTCATGAAAGCCAAACCTAATATATTTCATACATGGACAGAATGCCACAGTATAACTAAAATTTCAAAATAGGATGAAGCAGGTTGATTGGGGAAGTTGGGAGGTGACTGACATTTCAGTTCAGTTCAATGTGATGAAAGTTCCTCCTTACTGCTAAAGAATAGCATGCACTTGTCTTTCCTGAAAAAAAAAGTTACATGTTTTCACAATTCCATTTAATAAAGACAAAAGCTAACCTCTAAATTCTAGACCTCAAAAGCTCACCGTAACAGTTTATCCTGTTAGCAAGAAAATACACTTAATAAACTGACAGCAGCAGCGACCAGAAGAGTTACTGTGTCCCGCTTTGACAAAATTTGATTTCTCTGCCTAACCGCCTTCGCATAATTCATCAGTCACTGAAGATAAGATCATTTTCCCCACATGTTTAAGAATGTGTCCTCAAATACAGTGACAAAGGAGATAGGAAAGAAACTGCCCATCTAAACTGTGTGCTAAACACACAGGGTTATTTTCCTTCAGTAGGATTCTACAAAAATCAGACTCCATGAAGTAGCATCTCATTCTCAGTCTTAATGACACAGGTCAAAAACTTTTTTCTTCTAAGTGTTTTTTGGTTTTTTTGTTTGTTTTTTGGTTTTGTTTGTTTGTTTGTTTGTTTGTTTTGGTCCTTTGCACCGAGCGACATCCCCAGCTATTTCCTTGTTTATTTAGAGGTAGGGTCTCACTAAGTTGCTAAATCACCCAGCCTCCGCGATTCTGCCTCAGCCTTCCAAAGTACTGGGATTATAGGTATTTGTCACCAAGTCTGCCTCTTCCATATTTTTACATTCCAGTCAGGAAAATAGGCACCACTCCATGCATTGTAAATGTAAGAGGTTTTTTGTTTGTTTTTATTTTGATTAATTTTGGGGTACATTTTTGCACATAATGGACACATTGATCAGAGGGGATTTGTACTTGTACATGATACATTTGGCTCTTTTTTCCCCTTATCCCTTCTCCTCCCTTCAACCCCTCTCCCCTCCTTATCTACAAAAACTGTTTCCATTTTCTTTTTTCTTTTCCCTTTCTTCCTTTCCCCTTCCTGCATCCCTTTCCTACCTGTCCTGTCCTCTATTTGCCAGTATCTATTACACATACTAATCCTTATTTACCCATTCAGTTTGTCACACCAGAGAAATAATGAGATGTTTAAATGTGTGCAGTTTATTTCACTTAAGAGTATGGACTCTTGTGTTTTGTTTGTTTCCTTTTCCTTTCCTTCCTTTCCCCCTCCCCCCTCCCTCTGTGGGAAATTGAAATCTTCCTTTGTGGGAGAGAGAGGCACTGCAGTGCAGAAGTGAGGATGTCAGGAGCTTCTGAGTCTTCAGAGCTCCAGAAGCTCTTCCTCTCTGCCTGCAGCACTGAACTGTTACTGTTGAGGAGCCGTCACCAGCTGTCTCTGCTGCTAATGGTTCCAAAGTAGGATACTAAAGACATTTGGAAGCTGCTGTGTGGTCCATGTCCACTCTGTGCCTCGCAGTGGCCTTTGAGGAAGGAGAACGTCCTTCCTCTGCCTTCCAGATCTCATGGAAATGCTTCCCATTGGCCCACTTTAACTTAGAAACAGATTCTGGAAAACATAGTCTCTGCTCTTCCTGTAGTGCCGAAGAAGTGCAAAAGAAGAGGGTGGTGACTCTCCGGTGAGACTACTCTAGCACAGGGTAAAGCACTGATGTTCAGAGGAAAAGAACATCTGGAACAGAATCCTCTTCAGTTAGAGATCTGTTGATAAAATAAAAAATGTTTAAAAACCTTTGAAGCCCTGTTCTGCTGGTAAGCAAGTCAGTGTTTCCAACCACAACAAGGTGTGTATATGTCAAGACTCAGGCCCCAGCATCTAGAAGTTTTCTTTCTCCCCATCCCATCCCTTTGTTTCTGTTGTATAATAGTTGCTCAATAAATATTTAATTTGACACTTATTTTGGGCTAGCTTTTCGCCAGGCTGCTATGCGCATGGGCACTGGGAGTTGAAGAGTTAACCAGTCAAGTGTGGTGTTACCCACCTGTAACATCAGCACTTGAAGGCTGAGGCAGGAGAACCCATAAGTTCCAGTCCACCTAGGGAACATCTACCAATAAGTGTCCAAACAGAAAATAAAGACTAAGGGATGTAACTCAATGCAAGGACCATGAGTTCAAGCTCCACTAATGTGAAACTACAGAAGAGTGAACCCCCAAAATGAGGTCCTTACTCTCAAAGAGATTGTATTTTACCACTTGGGATTATAAAAAGAAAATGGTGGGTGAAAAAGAAGATGCAGATGAGAATGAATGAAGGTGAATTTATCAGCCTTGGGATAACTCGGCAGTTGGCACTTTATACTTTTAAGGACCCACCTTTTGTTTATCTGTTTTCCCTTAAGCAATTAAATTTTGTTTTTGTTTCCCAGTTAGGCTTCTAGAACATCAGTGGTTTTCTAAATAGAAGCATCTAACTGGAGTAATGATGTGTGATGTCTCCCAGAGGAGCTGTTGTGATGGCAGTACTGGTATTCAGAGCTGAAGTGTCTTGGGCTCCCAAGAGAGGGCAGACCAGTTACTAGAAAGAGGGCAAAGAAGAATTTGTGATTACTTTCATCAGAATGAACCCAAATACATTAAGTATGCTTCTTTTAAAATGCACCTTAAAGTGTTTTAAATTCACTCTTGCCCTATCCTTTGGCAAATATTTTTTAATTAAAAGGTGACATAGAAGAAAAACTACTTAATGGTTCCTGCTAATTTTCATAATTCAAATTCTTCATCAATATGCCAATTTTAATCATTTGTTTTGGATTCATTTGGTTAATGTGAAAAGTAATGTTTTATGTTGCTCCCAGTAATCTTAATTTTAAATGCAAAAATAGAACTAAGTAACTGACAGACTAAATAGGTTTTCATAGACACTGTTTCTTCTGGCAGGTTTTTAAAAGGTTGGCCACTTAATTACTCTGAGCGGGATCCTGTAAGCTTTGTGTAGTGATGGCATTTTACCTAAAATGTAAATGGTAGGAGGCAAAACCAGATTTCCTGTGCAGTAGCTACATAACACCTCTGCCTGTTTTGGAGGGAATCTTCTAAAGCTGAACTGAGTCTTTAAATAAACTTGAAAGAGAAATAATTCCCACTTTGGCCAACCCAGAGTACAAAATTTTAAGTGTTTACTGTAAGTACCGTCAGGCAGCAACTGCTTTATTAGCGTTGATAAGTAACATAGAAATGTATGTATTTAGCCTCAACTAAGACTTACTGATACCTAGTTTCACTTTCTAATACTCACTGAAAGTTTTATGCCAACAGTTTAATGATAGATCTGAAATACATAACCCAGGCTAGGAGAAAAGAATACTTTTTCAGAAATTAGGGCTTTAACTCAAGAGTAAGATGCAATCTTTTTATTTTTTAGCTATTTCCACTAGGAAAGATAAAAACTTATCTTTCTGTTACAAGTGATTTTGAAAATAGGAAGCCACATTTTACTGAAGACTGTATTTTATAGCACTATTTTTCCAAACCTAGGTGCTGTGGTCCTTGTGAATTCATTTCAAGGTGTTTTCAGTATGTCTAACCACATCTGACTTCTTTCCAGTACCATTTTTAATGTTTTAACCTTCCAACAGGTTACCATGGTTTTAATATTTACTTCATATTTTGCAGTGGATCATATACAGAAATTTGATACGACTACCTTTGTCACATCATTCATGTTCAATTCTGGAAATAGCCAACAATATAATTTGGAGTGGCACTGATATTCGAGATAAAGCATTCACTTTTCTATAATGTGTAAATTTTATAATGTGTAAAATATATTTAATGTTAACATAATTAGATTTGTTTGAGATAATTGGGTTGATGTACAGAGATCTCTTTTTTATGCTTTTTCACCCTGTTTCCTCCAAAAGTGAATATTTTAGAAAACTATAGTACACTGTCACACAACCAGGATATTGACATTTCCATACAGAATGTTTTCCAGTACAGAGATCCCTCACATTGCCTTTTATACTCATACCAACTTCATTCCCCTCCCCATTCTGTAATCCTGGGCAACCATAATCTGTTCTCCATTTTTACATTATTTTCACTTCAGCAATATTATGTAACTGGACTCATAATGGTAGGTAGCCTTTTGGGCTCAACTTCATCCATTCACATAATTCTTTGCCAGCTCATCCCAATTGTATTAAATCCATCAGTATTTCCTTTCTGGTGTCAGTACTGTCACATGGTTTGGTTGTACCACAGATTAACCACCTGATGAAAGGCATCTGGTAAGTGTTTGGCTATCTTTGTTCTGCATTTTTTCCATCTGCTATGTAGGTTGAGTAATTTCTCTTGTTTTTAGTCTTCAGTTTTACTGATTTTTTTCTGTTCCTTTTTATTGTGCTCTTGAGCCCATCAGTTGGGTGTTTCATTTTGTTTGCTGCAGTTTTCAGTTCTAAAGTTTATGGCCCCTTACAGAAAATGTTTATGATTTCCAGACTATAAAACACTGCCACAGTAAAGAGGATCATTTTAAACAAAAATTGGCTTATTTTAAATAAATAAAAAGCACACAATTTAGTAAAACTGATTAGGGAGAAAAATAGAAGAGACAAAAATATTAGGAATGAAAATATGGGTAAAGAAACACAGCAGAGTTGTAAAAATAAGACTAAATGAACAGTATCAATACATTACAAAACACTAAAATAAATAACTCATGAAAGATGGAAATTACCAAAGTTGACTAAAACAGTTTCTACTTCTGGCAGTATGGTTGATTAAAATTATAATCTTGCTAAATACAATTAGTTCTTGGATAAAATACAACATGTACTTAGTTCATTTTCTGGCTCATTTAGGAAGCAAGATCCTGCTAAGAGCTTTTACAAATGATAGAGCCAAAACTACTTTAGTAAGAAAACAAAAAAAAACTGAGACTAAGTCATAGACAACAGACAAGGTAAGAAAACTGCATCAAAGACCCCTGACCAGGAATTCTTATAGTATTAAAATGGTGCCAGTTTAGTGGATTCTGTTGGTTGCTCCAAGAAATGAATGAAAATCCTCTGAAAGAAAGCCTTCCAGGAAGCCAAAACATGCCTTTCTGTGAACCAGGGACAGCCGCAGTGGGGAACAGGAAAAGAGTCAGTAAGCCAAACTACACCTTCCCATGAGCCAGCTGGTGCACAGGCTAGGAAACAAGAAGAGCAACACCCCCACCCACTGGTAAGCAATGAGCTGATTCAGAGGAAGCCAGGCTGAGATGATAGCAACTGAAGTAAAAAATAATAATAACAATGCTCATATTGTTTGATTGACTTTGCAAGCCTAAAGCTAGTAATCAGCATCTATTTGGAGGATAACAATATGCATTATAGCAACATGACTCCTTCTGTCTTGTTTTTGAAATCCAGTGTTTTGTCCCATTTTATTGTTTTGTTTTATTCCTGTATCTGGCAACCTGAGCAACTATTTTGAAAATAACAATTTTCAATATAATGACTATTGTTAAATTCCTATCGTCTTGTTTTGAAAATATATATATTGTTACTATTATTTGTTGCTGCTGTCATTTTGCTGTAGGGTTTTTTTTTTTTTTTTTGCTTCTTGATTTTTCTGTTTTTTCTTCTCTTTAAAATGAACAAAAGAAAGCCTCCCTAATTACTCCTTGTAGATTAAATAAACACAAGAAAACAAGCCGTTTTAACTGAGAAACAGCAGATTTAAATAAATAGTTGTGCAGTACTTAATAGAAATAGCATAAAAATGTTTAAAGGAATATAAAGTAATGGAAATGAACATGTAATAAATAAAGTATATAAGGAAAAAGGCAGATATATTAAAATGAACCAAAAGGAACTTAATGGAGGGTAAAATATAATTATTTAAATATATAACCTAATGAATGTTTTGAGAGCAGATTTGTCTCAAAAGAACTGTTAAACCACTTGACAGGAATTGACACAGAGCAATAAGGACAAGAAAGGAGGTAGAAAGTAACAAAAGAGTGAAACCCAAAAGATAGAATGAGAAGTTCTTATATGGGTTAAATGGATTCCCAAAAGTAGAGAATAGAAAACCTGGAAGGAGATGATTGCTGAGAAATTTCCAAACTAGTCAAAAACAATCCACAGAATGTATGTCAAACAAGAAATGTAAAAGGTAACCAACGTCAACTCACTGTTATGAATAAAGGCAAAAAGACCTTAAAGCAGGCAGAATAGGTAAATACAAAGAAATGACAAACTGAACAGAGCCTTTTCAATGTCAAGAAAAATGGAAGCCAAAAGACAGCAAATTAACTTCTTTAAAGTACTGAAAATAACTGTCAACAAAGAGTTCAGTGACACTGCCTTTCAAGAACAAAGGTAAAATAAAGCCAGGAAGATAGTTTTTGGTTTTTTTTTTTTTCTTTTCAAAATAAGAATTTATGACCTACAGACTCCAAGGGTAAATTTTAGCATATAGTAACATGACTCTAAAAGGAAGGTCTGAGATGCAGAAGAAATATTGAGCTAAACACTACTAACCCTATGGGAAATATATATATAATATTTTCTATTAAATGAAGTTTGTTCTGTTGGATTAAAAAGAAATGCTACCAAGATGACATATAGTTTAGGAAATATATATATGGAGAAGATGTGTAGGAGCACTTGGAAAGATATATATATCTTCCAAAAACCTTATACCCAGTGCTAGAAGTTAAGATAATTTTAGAGTTTTAATCTATGTGTTCATGGATAGCCATTAAAGAATAGCAACAAAGTGTCTGTGCACACCAGTAGAAATAAAACATTCTGGAAAAGGGAAAAAAAGCTTTCAAAAGAAAACTCCAAGTTTAACAGAGCAAAAATGTGAGGAAAAAGACACATCATAGGGGGGAAAAAAACAGTTAATCATTATAATAAATATAAATGACCTATGTAACCAGATATAAAAGGCTATGCTTTTCGATAATACAGTTTACAAAAGACAAAGCACTAAAGGCAAAACCTAAGGTTAGAAAATATAAGCAGATATACCTAATTAGTGTAGTTTTATCAATATTAACTTTCATTAATGTTAACATGAAAATCTTTAGTAAGAATAAAGAGGATATGAAATTAATAAATTTGAAGCAGGTTTAACAATTTTAAACAGTTCTAAATAAAGTGGAAAAACATCTAGAACGTACATTTCACATACTTCATTTTTAGCTCAAGAAATCAAAATGTAAATATTTAGAAAAATCACAGTAACAAAGATTGATTCAATTAATACTTAAAAGATCACATACTACAAAATTAGAGTATGCATAAAAGATTCAGAAGGAAAATTACTGAAAAATGTCTTCATAATTTCTAAGGAAAGACTCCTTATAAACTATGCAAAAGATACTGGCCATAGTCTACATAAAATCATGCACTGTTTATTTAAGACTTCTCTGGTTGCTGTTAATTGGATAGGGAACATTCTAGGCTGGTCTGCTAACTGAGGTCTACTTAGTCTAAAATCCTTTCTACCACACAGTCAGTGCCGTTTTTAAAGTCACTTGCTTAAGGGGGAGACTGTGGTACCAAATGTCACAAAAAACCTTTTAGTACTTTCTTAGCAATGTAAGGAATATAAAGGATTAAATGTTTAAGTCAAGAGGTGTGGAATTATTTTTAATGTGTAAAATATATTCATTAGTTTTCCTTCGAGTCACTTAAAAAATAGAAATTACATCATTAGTCTTTCTGGGTTGCCTACCCAGTATCTATGGCGCTCTTGTCAGTTTTTCATGGTCCCTAGGTTTCTCTTTAGAATAGTATCTCTCTGCTGTTGGTTAGCAGAACCTATTCTTTATAGATGAAATTGATTCCTTCTTCATTTCAGAGGTAATGAGCACTGCTTTACCTTATCAATTCAGTCATATTCCTTTTGCCTCCGTGATTGGTTCACAGACGGACAAAAAGCAATCAGTGCATAACTTCCCTTCAACCTGTGATCCAATTAAGGCAACATATGGAATGTGATGCCCTAGAAATGACAGCGGACACTAAAGAAACATTTACAGCTTCAGGACAAAGACATGATGGTGGGTAGAGTCATTCATTTATTCACTAAGCATTTGCTGCAGCTCAGTAAGTGGCCCTGAGGAAAAGCAAAATCTTGCTTAGCACAGCCAAACACTGTCAACAATAAAATAGTCGGCACTTTCCACACTTAATTAGAAACAAAGATTATCTCTTAAAATCTCATCCTGGTTTCTAGGAAGACTTTTGTTTCCCCAGTCAGAAATTTTAGTCCCAGAAAATGAGTAAAACAATGAAAACACTGTATAAAGGCTTTCTTTCAATCTTCAGGTTTTTTTCAGCCTGATCATCATGATGCCGAGTGGCTTCAGAAACACAAATGACTCTGTGTTCAGACCAAGTACTTGGCCTCAGGAAGATGAATGATCAGACCTACTCACCATATGATTATAAGGGTCAAGTAATTTAAAAAGAAATTACAATCTGAATTGAACCAAGGGTGAACAGTGTCGCTATTGAGCTACAAATCCCAGCTAATAAGCATAACCTTGTAAAGAGAGGTTAGTGTTTGGGAAACTGCATGTTCTTGCAGAAGAGCAAAGCTTTTGCAATATAAATAGTTGTAAGGGTACTATGTTTGATCTAGGATGCCTTTACCTGCTGTGTTTAGTTTTTGTGTCCAAGGCTGGATTGCAAAATTTAGAAGTCCTGAGTGCTGAAAAGATTGAGACAACCCCATATATAATTCAAAACAAAATGTTTTCAAAATTTTATAAAGCATGAATACTGAAATGGCTTTATTTTTCTGTTTGCTTATTTCAGAATGCTGAATAATCCATCAAAGTTAAGCTTTCCTTAGTCATTTCTGATTTGTCTGTTTTGCGGGTGCCCTCAATGCTTACTTGGCATGTTGACTAAGCCTAATTCAGCATTGATTGCATTACAAGTGTCTACTAATCTTTCTGTAATTTTCCAAAATGTACATGGAGGGAAAGATTGTTATTTAGAGAGGAACTGGCAAACAGTGTGCTTTGATTTGGTCTTGTTTTATTCTTGAATAGGTCTAATAAAGAGCACCCTTCAATCCTAGATATATTGTTCTCACACAATGATGAAGTAATATAGGTTTTAGAAAAATAATGCAGGTATTTTAGTCAGTTTTCCATTGCTGTGACAAAATACCTAAAAAACAAACCAACTTAAAGGAGAAAAGATTCATTTTGGCTCACAGTTTTGGAGGCTTTAGTACATGATCACCCTGACATTTTAGTCTTGATGCAAGGGCAAACATCATGGTGGAGAGTAAATCCATGGGGAATGGTGAAGCAAATCTACTCATACCATGGTGGCAAGAATAGAATAGAATAGAATAGAATAGAATAGAATAGAATAGAATAGAATAGAATAGAATAGAATAGAATAGGAGAGAATAGGAGAGAATAGGAGAGAAGAGAAGAGAAGAGAAGAGAAGAGAAGAGAAGAGAAGAGAAGAGAAGAGAAGAGAAGAGAAGAGAGGAGAGGCCTAGGATTCCACAATTACCCTTCCAGGGTATGTGCCCAGCGACCTACTTCCTCCAGTGTAGCCATGCCACCTAACAGTTTTCTCCATCTCCAAACAGTGTCATCAACTGGGGAGCAAGTCTCAGCAGGTGAACTTTTGGGGACATTGAAGATGGAAATCATAACAGTAGATCTTAGTCTTCACCCTGTAGAATGTTTTATTCACCTGACTGAAGAAGATCCTTAGATGAGTAAAAGAATCACTGATTTACTGCAGTTCCAAAGACCAAGTCAAGCCTGTGTTTGGTAGAGTTTAATTTCCAAGGCTTGATTGGAATGTACCTCAAAGGAGGAGGGTGAGGTTGAGCCATCGTTTATGACTGAAAAACGGGGAATGCTTGAAGGTCTGTTCTTTCCTCATCCTCAAAGCTGTTTGTGATTTGTAAAAGCTTTTTTTTAAAGAGCAAATTAAAAAGACCAACAGCTCTGCTTAATCATTCCAATATGATGTGATCCTTATTTTTGTTTTGTTTTGTTTTGTTTTGTTTTAATTTCAAAGTCTCCTGGGCTTCTCAGAAACAGGGCAAACTGAAATTGAATTTTCTTAGATGAATGCTTAACTGGAAAACATTTGTCACATCAAGATTTTAAAGCAAATATAAATGTTACCCTTAATAAGAGAATAAAAAATTATCTTAGTTCCTTATGTTTCACTACTGTTTATCTAATTTTTATTTCCTCAAGGCTATTTCCAAATTACTAAATTTCATAGCATAATTGCTTTATTTTATTTTATTTTTGGTTTTGTTTTGGTACTGGGGATCAAACTCATGACCTCACAATTGCTTTTTATTAATGATAAAGTTATTTAGAAAGTATTGTTTTGCATTAAAACACTCATTTTTTAGTAAAAGATGCACAGAGACAAGTTCCTAGTTGTACATTTGTAATGTAGTTCTATGTGTTACATCACATTTAAATCACTATTTAATATGTGCTGCTTTTCTTTTGATCATGAATTTTATTTTAAATTATCTCTTAGTTTCTTTTCCTTTGAATTCTTTTAAACTATTGATGGCTATTATGTTGAAAAAGCAGTTAGCAGGGAAAGAACAGTCTTTTGAAAGCAGTTTTTAAAGGGAAAGAGTGTCTCCATTTAAATTCTAGTTCTCAATTAAAGGATCTCATAAGGAATGAGGCCCTTGTACTTCCACTGCAGTACCTCTTCATTTGCATATTCGCTATCACCATTCCCTTCGCCCTTCATTTTTAACCAGCCAAAAGAGTTCCCTGTATTAAGATTCTCTCCAGTGGATACTGACTTCAGTTTCTCGACTGAAGCCACCAGAGGTAAACCCCACGCTTCTTTCTCTTTATAATAATCACCATAGAATAAGAAAGTTGCACTGGGAAGGGCTAGGCAAAGACGACTTCATTCGAAATTACTGGAATAGGAAAGAGGTTGAACCAAACCGTGCCGAAACAGAAGGAGAGCTTGCCAGCATTAAGGTAAGGACAGTGGAAGTGGGGGAACATTCCTGGGGAGGTCAGTGAGCGAGAGGAGGCGTCAGGCTTTGCTAATTGAGACTCAGGGATGATGGACTTTTCCCTTTCACAGAGACTAAGACAGAGGGATGCTGTTTTTCTTGGTGATAGTATTTCAGAGGGATGGCTCCGCAGACATTCCTGTGTGTAAAAGATTTACTTCTCAAAGGGTAGAGAAGTAATCTACAATTGCAAATTTTCAAAATTAAATGACGTAAGGAACAAACTTACAGTCAGGACACTGGTTTAAGATTTAGTCAGAGGATCGGTAAACCTGTCTTAGTGATACGGGACCTCCAACTCGTACAGAAGAAATATCTTAACTCCCAACCTGCTGGATATCAGATATCCCAAGTCCCTGTTCCCCAAAATCAAGGAATGAATTCTAGGGGACAACGAGGTTAAAGCTAGGAAATAAATTATTGAGAGCTCCTGAGAGGTAGGCAGGGACCCAAAAATGAGTTGCTGCTAATCCCATTTTTCAGAGAAAGTTTTATAGAGAAAAATCACAAGATGAGTACAACAAAACTACGACCAACCAGTCAGATTACAAGATCAGCCACCTAGGTAATGTTGACTCAATGGGGCAGCAAGTCAGGTAGCAAGTGTACAGGGAAAGGACAAGGACCATTATTGGAAAAGGTAAGTCAGGAGATGCTGGCCACCACCTGTGACTGATGTCCTTCTAGACTTTATTGGGCTTGATGATGCCAGTTATAGTAGACTGCTTATCTCTTGAGGAGGTAGTGTAGGCCTGGTCATTCCCTCTTCATCTTGAGTGCTGGCCTCCAATGGATGCATCTCCAGCCACAGTTTTGTTCTCATCTTCTGCTCTGACTTCTTCGAGGGCCTATAATGTTTCTACCTAAGTTTGCTGTCTATAATACTAGTAATTGCTACTGTTTGTTGAGCTGTACATATCAAGTACAGGACTACCTAATTTATTCAGATTTATTGGCAGTCTTCCCAACAATCCTTTCAGGAAAATTGTATTATCACCTCATTTTACAGAGGGATTTTGCAGATGGAGCACCTAAGACTCAAAGGATTTAGGTAACCCAAAGTTACCATCTGACTTCATTGGTACTTCTATTGGATCTTCAGAGAAGTTGCAGACTTATTGATAAATATTTCTAGAGGTGGTATCTATAAAGGATTAGCTGTCATCATGCCATCTTGGGAAGAATGTGTTTTTTACTTTGGCAATATAATATTGATCCATCTAAAGATATACCTAAAATATAATTTTAGAGAAACCCCAATTAATCTAGCTCTGTACTTTCTCATAAAGAATAATTCTGTTAAGAAAAAAAGAGAAATATGAGGTGTAGCCAATGTAACAATAGATTGGAAGGTTGATTTGACATTTCAGGGATAATGTAATATGCCATTTTAATACAATAAGGAAGCCAACACATGCTCCAGAGATATTTGACAAAGCCTATCATTCACTCATAATAGAACTTTCAACAGACTAGAAAGGAAATGTAACTTCTTCAGTTTGATAAAGGATATTTACAAAAAAAAAAAAAAAAAAAACCTCACAGCCATTAGGGACCCCAAGGTTGTACAAAATAATCCCCAGACAGGGCAGTAGTACTTTTTGCCTATACACATCATTAGGACAAGTGATTCTTTCTGGCTACCCAGAGAACACAGTGAGTCTTAGAATAGACTAGTGTAAGAGAAGGATCTCAAAGTCTAAACTTCATCAACTGCCTAGTTAACCTACTAGTCCACCTCTGGCCTCCCCTGATGCCTTTGACTGTTACTCACAACAGTCTCCCCGAACATGTGGCAGGAATAGAGGAGGCTTCCTTGCTCCTATTGACAGGCCAGCAGAGGGAGTGAGACATTCAAAGTTTAAACCTTTTGTTATAGATTAGATCTAAATTGTTCCCCAAAAGTCTTGTGTGTGGAAGGTGACGGCTCCGTAGATGCTATACTAAGTCCACTGCTGAGTTTGTGGGTGAGACCTCAAAGTGTGTATTCTTGTCCTGGGTTTTCTGTGCTCCCTGGCTGCCGCTGGTTGAGCATCTTGTTCTCAGCCACAGCCCTGTGCTACCCTTTTTCTGTCCTGGAGCTGGTTTAGCATGAACTGAAGCCAGGAACCAAAATAAACCTCACCTCCTTTAAGTCATCAAGTAGTTTTCCCAGCAATGAAAAAATGATTAAGACACCTTCCAAATAACACCATCAAACAAATTACCACTGGAATATGTCTTCACTGATTTTCATGTTTATAAGGAGAGTCCATTATCATTTTAAACAGTAGAAATAGAAAATTTGAGATACCCAGTTATTTCACTCCCAATAGAGTTTATGTCCTTCAAGAATTTTTTTTCTATACAGCCATACGTACCCACATCTAAATGTGCTATTCTGACACATGCCTGCATGATTATTATAAATATCATTATTTCACAAAAGTTAGCCCTTCGCTGCATATCTGGCAGCTCTAGACTTTACTGTGAGCTGTATCTCCATTTCTATGATTTAAATGATGGTGTCCCCTCCAAAATTCATGTTGGAACTGAATCCCCAATGCAAAAGTATTAAAAGGTGTCCCCTTTGAGAGATGGCCTTTGGGGGGGCAGAGCCCTCGTAAACAGGATCAACGCCGTTACACAGGGGCCCAGGTTGAAAGGACCCATCTCTCTTGCCCTCCTGGTCTTTCTCTTACACTAGATTGTGTCCTCTTAAGAACATAGTGGTCTTATCCTCAGTAGGAGGCAAGGTGACATTAGAAATAACAGAACAGGCCTTGTCTGGACAAGGAGCCCTCCTAGCACTTCACCTTGGGCTGCTCAACCTCCAGAACTATGAGATGTAAGTATCTGGGTTTTTTTTTTTTCTATAAAATACCCAGTCTCAGGTATTCTGCTACACAACAGAAATGCACCAAATCCTCCATGTTTCAAAATATTTCTTATGCCTTATTTATCAAATGTCCGTCCAAACCAACACCCTTCTTTCCCCCAGTGGCCGCTCTAGCCTTAATAATTTTGAATGAGCATGATTATTTTAATTTTGCTGCAAGAATCACCATGTCATTAAGATAAATCAGTATCTATGCTAAACTTCTTCAGCTCTGTTAATTTTCTGTTACCTCTTTTTATGCATATTCTTGGGTCAAAAACTTTTCCTTATATAACACCAAACTATTGGAGAACTCTAGAAATTACACTCCTACAAAACAAGGGAAATCCCTGGTTACAGGAATGCTAAATGGGAGGGTTTACATTTAATTCTCTAGGAATTGTTGGTAGCACCATGCATGAGCAAGGAGCTTAGGGAGTACCGTCCTTGACCGTGAGTGTGGAAGCTTTAGCGCATTGTCACAGGCCCTTGTATTTACAGTCCACATAACATCTTAGCAAAATCAACTGTGATTAATACCTGCAGCTGATCTAACCAACATTATTTGTTCTTCTTCCATGTTTCTCAAAAGGCTTAAAAAATCTGTAACATCAAGTGAATTAATAAAATATGTGTGTGTCCATATGCAATGATATTAGCTTCCCTCCTCTCTATCCCAGATACGTGAAGTATTTCTTGAGAAGTCTGTTCTAATACCACAGCTGCTTTGAAAATGACTTCCTTGATTTACAAGTGTGTGAACTTTCTCCTAAGGAAGATTTTGTGACCCTCTTTTTTGACTATAAATAGAATCATATTGATAAAAAGGTTATGCTGCACTTTAAAAAAAATAACACAGTTTAGCAATAAAACTAAAAGCATTTGAATCCCAAACTGTATCTTGAGACTCATATGAAATTTATTTCAGAAAATAAGAAAAGGTGCTACATCACCAAATAAATTAGATGCAGTATAATAGGAAAAACTTAGATGTTATGTTTAAATTATTAAATGTCTACTTGATTCTACATTATACAAAATATAAAAATTATATAAAATATAAAATATTACAGAAATATGGAATGATGTTGATGGCATAATGTAAGTAAAAATAATACACAAAATTATATTAATATTGTGTACTTGTACGTCCAGGAAGGAAGAACAGACCTTCTTGACAAGACTGTTCTCCAGTTCCTGGTCTTTGTCCTGCCTTGATACACTGCCTTGCATTCCTATTCCATGGGTCACTACCTCAGCAAGAAAGGCTCAAAGCTACAAATAAGCACCCATGGTATTAGGTCCACAACTTCTGCAATATGTGGACACACTTACCCCTCCAACGACACAGAAATTAACCATGCAGAGGAACTGGGACATAAATTTATTCCCCTTCTTGAAAAATAATCCAACTCCATGCTATGTGGCCAGAACACCAAAACCATTTGATTGCTTCAGCTAGAATTTCTTGAAATGTAGTTAATGGAACCTGAGTTACAACAAGTTCAAAAATTGTGTTGATTAAATTTTAAAACCTGAACTAAACCTACAGGGCTAGAAGTCTGTGAGTTTGTGGGCTGGGAGTCAAATCTTAACCACTTGTCCAGGAGATTTCACGCAGGCCTGAAGTGCCACAGCCCACCTTGCTCTCTTCTTGCCAGCTCTGTGTCACGAGGGCGGGGCTGCTCCTACCTCCCTGCCCTGTGTCCACCAAGCTGCTTCTCAACGTTGATCTCCAAGGTCTGTGCTCACTAGGGTCCCCAGAACCTCTGGGTTTTGTACTTCTGCTTATCCACATGTGTTCTGGCGCTGTGATTTTTTTCCAATCCTTTTGAGAAACATTTTTCTGCAGTTCAACAACTTGGACCCATCTCATCTGTGTCCCTAATGCTCTCCACTCTTGTTCTCAGCCCACCCACCACTGGAAGAAGCAGAGGGAGCTAAAAGGATCAGAAACATCCACCAGTGCTTTCCTACCAAATCGTCGTCATTTTCTAATTCACTTTCCTCTCATGGCACGACCATGGTCTCCAGCCTAGAAAACCAAGAACAAATAAATTACATGTAGAAGTTATCCTGTTTTTAATTTAATCTATCAAAAGTATTAGAAAGAGTTGTATAACCTCCAACAAAGAAAGTCTTTATTTTTCTATTAAATAATCTATCCAACAGTAATATTGATTTGGAAGAGAATATCAATTATTATATTTCTTTAATACAAATTGGTCTTATGTTCAGCATCCCTAAGAAAAACTCTCATCAATTAGCTTTTCTATTTAAAAAAAAAAATATGACACTTTTAATAGTGTTTTTGTATATTTGTCCTCTGCATTTTAGGGAATTGAAAATAAAAAGCAAGATGATGCCACATATCTGAGCATGGAAGAACATATTTACATAGTAAGGATATTCTGATACATACTAATTCCAAAGCCAAATACAGACTGTGGTATACGATAAGGGCAAAATTTTGCCTACTTTGACCAAAAGTCAGATCGACTCAAGCTACTAAATAACTGCAGTGGACCCTTGACTTACAAATTCAATTACTTCACAAGGGCTGGTTGTAATTCAAGATGGTTCTAAGTCAAGACAACTTTTCCCATAAGAAATAATGGAGTCTATGGCTGTACCATCCTGCATACACCCGATTTCATCTGTAGAAATAACGGAAATAACCATAGTGGATTCCAAACCTCCCAAAGCATCCTTTAACTAACCTTTTCATAATAAAATTTGGTGGTATAATGTGCATAATTTACCAGGCACAAGAATAATTTTCTTATGATATTCACCAAAAAGTTATAAAATGTACCTAGTGTACCTGTAACAGCAATTTCATGCTGTATTCACCGTTCAAGTAGAGATCGTTGGCTTGCAGCAAGGGAGGATGACCTGGAAGGTGGTTACTGTTTGGAAGCAGAGACTCCTTATATGAGAACATCAGGAATCCAGCTCACTGGCATCCCTTCTCTCCTTGGAAAGTCTGTAGCCCACTAGGACCTGCTTCTGGCTTCCTGGGTCTCAAACTTTTCAGAACTAAAAACTGGTCTAAGGTTACCTATGTTTTCTTTAACACTGTCCTATTGTGAATGCTTTCATTACCTTCCCTTTCTCTGCTTCTTTTGATAGCAGTAATCATAGTGATTATATAAATCACTGGCTGAAACTATGTCCACAAGTGCACATATGGACTCAGACTGATACAGATGCTTACATCATATGCTATTCTGACATCGTGAGTCTTAGTTTAAAACCACACAAGTGGCTGGCATTTGGGTCATAACTAAGACTATCATCATAAATTAAACCTAGAAATTCCGCTCATAGCCCAAGTTGTTCATGCATGGTCAATTGTAACTCGAGGGTCCACTGTAGTTAGAGACTGAGTTTCCTTATCTCTATCTATTTATTAATGTATTTAGAGATGCTCTGCTTGATAAGTGAAGATAAGATTGAAACTTTCATCTCTCTTTAAACCATTCTTCTGGGAATCCTTTGTGGTCTGTGTGCTTGAGACTAAACTCCTGCAGTTTCCTCTGGCCCAGGGAGGAAAGGAGAGATTCCATCTGTACGTTTTATGTCCTATAACGTCCCCCGTGTCTGTTGGTGCTTGGTAGATTTTTAGTCTTCTTGGGGCACATGAACCTTTCATCTCTCTGATCATGATGATAAAACCACTTTTTAAAAGATTTGTCTGAATAATGCACATGGCTTCTTTTGCTCCCAAACAGGAATTTCTTCTGTGGAACAGTTTTTCTTACTTAAAAGAAGACTCTAGTCTGCTTGCAGAGAAGACTTTCTCCCTCTTCTGATATTCGATAGAGGGTTTCCCAGCGATTAACAGGTTATTAGTTTAATGGAAATTATCAGTGAGTAAAATGACTCTTCTTTCAGTCTAAACACCTGCCTGATGATGTCAGTTGAACAAGCTGATTCTTATACTGGGACTCCCTTGTTTTAATCCCTTGTCATATGTTTGTGGAGTCCTGTAGAGGGACATGACTGTAAGTGCGTTTAACTGTGCTTACAAAGATTCATTTATTACCATCTCATTGGCAGATCAGAAAACTCTTCTATGGTAATGAGGAGATTTCTGTGATATTATCGTTCTTAAATAGGTTTATGCTTAAAGAATCAAACTTATACAGGATGAGTGATATAAATGTGACTCAATTAACTACACATTTTACTTTCAAATATAATACCATGATTTTTCCCCTAAGGTAGAGTTTGAAATGTTGAATGAAGTGCTTACTTGTTTATTTGTAGTAAAAAAACCAAACTTCATTAAACATCTTTGTAGGTTGCATTACCCATTGTCCTAGTCACTTTCTCATTGCTGGGACAAAAAAACCCAACAACCACAACATAAAGGAGGAAAGATTCATGTGGGTCACAATTTGGAGAAGTTTCAGTGCCTCTGCAGCTGGATCCAGTGCAGAAATGGTATGATGGAAAGGCCTGGAGAAAAGAGGAGCCTGGCATGGAAACACAGCCTCCTGGGTCACATCCCCAGGGACCCACTTCCAGCAAGTCCCCACCTCAGCTACTGAACTTAGTGGATGAACCCACGGATGAGTGCACCACCCGTGACCCAATCACCTTCCGAAGGCCTTACTCTGAGCCCATGAGGTTCTGGGAAGGCATTCTAGACCCAAACCATGATACAACTACAGTGTCAAGCAAATAATAACACACAGCATGTTTTAAACTAATAAATGATAAAGAGGTATGAGCTATCTAGACTTCAGCAGAAGGTGTGTGAATGTCAAACATTTTCTAAACCTCTTAGCATTTAACTTTAATGGAAGAGTAAGAAATAATGAGACATTGTCTGTAGCCTCGGACCTTGTTTAAAGTAATTATGTACAATCATAATCACTTCACCATTTGCCTCCGTTTGGAAAACATGAGTGGGAAAGCAACTTTTGACATTTGAAAATCAACACTGTCTACAGTTACCAAATTCTCTATAGGTTGTTTTTCAATGAATTTAAAGAGATTGACAAGCACTTATGTAGACTGTATTTTGTGCTCATATTACTTTCTGTCAATTATAATTTTCTTAAAGTTCAATAACTGTAAACACTATAAATGAAGCCATCTGCTTACAGGCAATGATCATAATTCTCATTTACATTTTACTGAAGTTCAAAACTTCAGTAAAATGAAGTGAATGAAAATATGAAGTAACAAATCACAGATTTATGACCAAAATAGTCAAAGAAATAGAACATATAAAATATTTTACTTAGTTAATCTATTGAAGTTCTCATATGATATATGGTGTTAAATCTTGCATAAAATGGAATATATTATGGATATAGATATAGTAAAAGTATGAGTTTTGAATTTAAAAAATTTATAACAGAATGTGCTTATTCAGACAGAGGTTGAGTTTGGTGTTTTTATTTCTACACTCCACTCTTTACTTTTTACCCACCACCCAGAGTTTGCTGAGTGAGTAATACATAGTCATTTGATGCATATGATGCATATTCATCATTTTCAGTTTTGAAAGAGCAGTTGAGTAAATATAATTAATGACCTGTCTCAGGCACTCATACTCCAGGAATCCCCTTTTTGAAACAAAGACAGAACTAGGAGTCAGTATTTATTGGATGCAAATAGAAAAAAGCATAAGAGACTCCCACATTTAGAATAGGAAATCAACTCTTTTATCTTGTACTTCAAAGGATGTTCCAAGAAAACCATGCTGAGATCCTCCCAGATTTGTATTTTGTGGAAACAGAAGCTCAGAGACCTGAACACTCAAGTATTTCCATGTAAAAGCCTGGGTCTTACCCATGCGTCTGGTCCTGTCTCCTAGTCTTTACCTTTTCATTACAGTTCTCTAACCCTTGCTGCCTCTGATAATGGAAAGAGAGAGACAGACAGACAGACAGAGACAGACAGACAGACACAGAGAGAGACAGAGAGACAGAGACAGACAGAACGAGACAGAGACAGAGAGAGACAGAGAAGAGAGAGACAGACAGAGAGACACAGAGAGAGACAGAGGGAAAGCCAGAGACACAGAGACAGAGAGAGATAGAAAGAGACAGGGAGACAGAGACAGCCAAAGTTTATCTTCCTCTCTGCAGTCTCAAGTTTAGGGGTTCTCTATGATTAGCATAATCTTCCCCTTCTCACCCTCCACTGAGACTTGAGTCTTTTGGCTCCTCGGTGCCTTTCAGCCCTATGACCCAAAAACTATCAGTAATTACTCTAGAATCTTTAAGTGCATTTTTGCATTAACTCATATTAATTAATCTAGTTTAGATTTACCAGAAGAATACCTACTGGAATGGTATATAGGGGCACAGGTGCATTGGGAAATTTTCTCCAAGAAAATTCCATATACATCCAAGCTTGTCACAAACTCAGCAAAACTTTACCTTGTGCTAACGATGGTCACCGGATTGCTGCATTGCAAGACTGCTGCGTCCATCCCAAGCGCACTGCTATTTGCCCCTTGCATGCACTGGAACCTTTCTCTAGGGAACAGTCTAAATTCATGCAAAGTTGGTCTCAATAAAACACTATTATGTTTATCTCAAAGAAAATTTGAAATACTTAGAATATTTTATATGTAACTATGAATGGTAAAAATATTTTAATAACTGTTCCATTTACCTCAACAATAATGGTAATAGCGGCCTCCTCATTAAAATACTCTATGGGAAACTGGTCCATGTTTTTTTTCTTAAATCTTCATATGATCATACAAAACCCCTTGAGACCTAGAAGTACATCTTATTTGATTGCCAAGCTGTTGATTCAGTTGCTTTTCAGTTACAGGGCTCTACCACAATGACAGCTGAATTACCTCAAAACAATGAACATTTCTGTCTAATTGGTTTGGTTCATTTGCTGTGTGGAGATCTGACTTTTCAGCCAAAATGATGGTCTCTTGGTATATTTAAAATATCTATATTCTCTAAGAACCAGAAATAACCTCCCTTTTATATTGTTTGCAACTGTAAATTCACTAGCAATATTTCTGAGGAAAAAATGGCGTAAGTTGAAACAACTGTTCCTTTTATTCCTTATAGTACTATAAATGGCCATGTTTTGATCAGTGTTCTTTGGGCATATGAAAATCTATGAAGAGAGCAAGGAATAAGTTTAATTAGGTCACATTCTTGTTATTTGGAAACCAGTATTCTTCTCCACTTTAACATTTATAATAAAAAACACACCTTTTCCTCTTTTTTAGTGAAGAACAATAAATAAGCATATTCTTTTTGACACTTAAGCTAATGTGAAGACTATTCTAAGTATGCAAAGAATAAAAATATTGAAAGCTTTTATATTTATTTTCCTTCCTGAAGTTTTCCAACATTATTTTGTATAGATGCCTGGTTTTTAAAATCTAATATTATGGGAACAAGGGTTATATTTTCTGTGTTTAAAAATTAAGTAAGGTGGGAAGAAAAGCTGAGCTGAGATAAATGGGAAAAGTTGTGAAACTGAACTTCTTCCAGTTTCAGAGATCTGAAAAATGTTATTTTTAATATGGAGCAATTGAGCAAGATTTTAAAAAGCAAAGGATATATTAAACTGAAACCAAAGAAAAATCTGTTCTAGAAAAATAGGAAAGTAATGGAGTTTGAGTAACTCAAAATTTTCAGTGATCAAGAACCTAGTGAGCGCTATCGACATTGAAAGAAGTAGAAAAAATGGCAAAAGTATAGCACATCGCATCCTGAATCAGGACAGCTGGGCGTCATTTTTTATATTATTGGGAATCACGAACACATTGTGGGTTATATCAGGGTATCATAGGCTAATCGGACTAAGGTTCATGCTAAAATTTCACCTGCTCTTTCACTCATTCTTCACATATTTATTGGACACTTACTATTACTATCCTTATGGTGTAGGACATAGCAGTAAAATAGACCTCAATCTTTTCATATATAAGATGTATGCTCTAGCTGCAATATAGACAACTGACAGTTGCCCTAGGTACTTTCTCAGTAATGGGACAAGATACCCAACATCTACAAGTTAAATGAGGAAAGGTTTATTTCATTTTACGTTTTGTGGAGGTTATAGCCCATGGGTGCCTGGCTCCAAGGCAAGGCAACATGGCAGAGAGGCATGACGAAGGAGAAGCAGTGCATGGCACAGCAGCCAGGAAGCACTGAGACTTCCTTCTTACTTCCGTTTTTATTCCATTCAGGCTGCAGGCTTAAGGGTTGATGCTACCCACACCAAGGGTGGGGCTTCCCTCCTCAGTAAATCTATGCCCCAAACTATGCTAAACCAATTAGTGGATTAATCCAATATCACAAACTCATGATCCCGTTTATCACAGACCCATGATCTAGTAACTTCCCAACCCCTCCCTCAGTCAGTACAAGAGGCTTTGGGAGGATATCTAGATATAAACCATAACAACTAAAAATAAAATTATTATTATATTCATTAATGATGAACAGTAATGGGGGAGGAAAAGTCAGGAAGGAGGGTAGGAAGTATAACATAAAAGGCTGAAATTTAAGGTAGGGTGGCCAGGGAAGGGACTAGTGCCACTGAACGACCTTGAGGTAAGAGCACATCAGAGGTGAGTACTTCATGCTCAATACTTCTGTTTCTGAGACTAGGGCAGACTAAAAACCTGTGAAACACTAAGAAACAGCATTGAATACTACATACAGTACAATAAACACCACCTGTATTAGATTTCCATTGTTGCATAACAAATTTCCTCAAACTTAGTGACTTAAAACAACAAATATTAGCTCTATCTTATAGTTCTTGTGGGTCAGGAATTCAGGAGCAGCTGTTTTCAAGGTGGTTCAGTCACAGGGCTAGAGAGGCAGTGATTATTGGGGGAAATCTCAATTCACTCCCATGTGCACTTCTCCACAGGCAGGGCAAATGTCCCAAAGCATAAAACTGGCTTCTCTTAAATCACATGATCCACAGCAGTGGTTGAGACTGAAACTGCCAAGATGACCTAGCTTGGAAAGGCAAATTCTGTCATTTCCACATTATCCAAATGGTCATATACGTCAACCACGATTTAGTGTGGAGGGAACTGCAGGAGGCTGTGGATATGTAATGATCACTGAAACCAGATACGATGCTGCTACATAAACAGAGTTGTATGCTCCAGAAATAAGGAAAAAGAAATCAGAGAAGCTAAAAGCTTCAGTGCCAAATAGCTCTGATTTTCTGGTCTCCATCTTCCTGTGTCTAATACATATGAGAACTAATTGAAATATAGGATGAATATGTAGAAATACTATAACGAAAGACACATTGCCATTAACCCCTTTAAGATACTCCCCATCACCTGCAACACACTTATCCCATTGTTCTTCCCACTTTCTTTCTTGTCTTTTTGAAACCAAGGTCTTGCCATCAGTTCAGGCTGGTCTTGAGCTCACTTTGTAGCCCAGGCTGGTCTCAAACTTGCAGTGATCCTCCTGCCTCAGCCTCCCGAGTGCAGCGATTACAGACGTGTGCCACCACGCCCAGCTCTTCCCACCTGCTGAAGCAGTTCTGGAAGTCCTCTTTCCTGAGTGTCATGTACCTGTACATGATTGTTTATTGGTGCTGAAGCAGTTCTGGAAGTCCTCTTTCCTGAGTGTCATGTACCTGTACATGATTGTTTATTGGTGCATTTTAGATCAATACAATGATCATTTTCATCATAGAGAATCTGTACCTGTACACGATAGATCGTGCTTCCTCTTTTTCCCATTCCCCTCCCCTCCCTTCAATCTCTCTTTCCCTCCTCACTTTCAAAGCTTTGTTTCCTTTTATCCTTCTTTTCTCATTTTTAAATTTTCTCTTTGTTCCTTTTTGACTCCCCCCTTCCTCATTCCCCTTCCCTTTAGAACAGTTTCTTCCTATTTCACAATATCTTTCATACATTTGGTTCTTATTTACACTTTTAATTTCTCACACCAGAGAGACAATGCAATATTTACAGGTTTGTATGATTTATTTCACGTAATAGTATGGGCTCAGGGTCTATTCATTTAGCTATAAATGTCTCATTCATTCTTCCTTATGGCTGAGTGGTACGCCACTGTACAAAAAACATGTTTTTTTAACCATTTATCAGTTACTGGGCATGTGGGTTGCTTCCAAGATTTAGCTATTACAAACTGTGCTGCTATAAACATGGATAGACATGTATCCCTATGGTATGATGTTTTTTGATTCACTTGGGAAGATACCGTGAAGGGGAATAGCTGAGTCAAATGGGACCTCTAGTCCTAATTTTCTGAAGAATCTCCACATTAATTTCCACAGTGGTTGCACCATTCTACATTCCTGCCAACACTGGAGAAGGACTTCTTTTTTCCCACATCCCTCCCAGCATTCATTATTGGTCGATTTTTCCTAATAGGCATTCATTCCTTCTGAAGGAAGATGGAATCTCAGGGTTTTAATTTGCATTTCTCAATTGACTAGTGATGTTGAACACTTTTTCATATATTTATTTTCTATTTCTACTTTATCTGAGAAGGGTGTATGCATCTCAGATGCCCATTTTTAGGTTGGGTTTTTCAGTTTTCAGGAGTCTGATTTGTTTTCAGTTCTTTATGTGTTTTAGATCTTAATCCTTTGTCTGATACACAACTGGTTAAAATTTTTTATCACTCTGTGGGTTGTTTTTGTACTTTGTTGGTGATTTCTTTTGCTGTGTAAAAACTTTTTAATAAGATGAGATCCCAGTTGTTGATTCTTTTTAGTATTTTCCTGTGCTGTTGAGGTTGTGTTCATGAAGTCTTTGCCTACACATATGTCATCAAGAGTTCTACCTAGTTTATCTTCCAACAGATTTAGTGTTTCCATTTTAAAATTTTAATATTTGCTCCACTTTGGTTTAGTGTACAGTGATAGGCATGGCTCTAGTTTAAGTCTTTGGTGTGTACAAAGCCAGTTTTTCCAGCACCATATGTTAAAGAGGCTTTTTTGGCAGTGATCGTCTTTGGTTATCACACCTCGTTAAGTTGGTAGTGGTTTTGGAACTGATTTGGAAAGTGGCACAAATGATGGGATAAGTGTGTTAAAAATGAGAGGAAGTATTTTGAGAGAAATTAATGATAATGTATCTTTTACTGTGGTAAAACAATTTTGAAGAAGGAAATGTTGAGAAACAGAATTTGTGGCTTCAAAATGTAAGTCAAATTTTTAAAAAACTATAGCAACCAAGACAATGTAGAAGTGGGCTAAGAATAGGTTTGTAGATCAATGAAACCACATACAAAGTCCCGAAATAGCCCTTACATTTCTAGTCAAGTGATTTTTCAGCAAAAGTGCCAAGGCAATTATTTGGGGACAGAAGATAGCCCTTCTAAACACAACTGCTAGGACCAATGTTTTCTTCATGTGAAAAGAGAAGTTTAGAGCCTTACCTGATACCACAGAGGAAATTAATTGAAATATATCAGAGATCAAATTTAACAGCTGAAATTTTAAATTTTGCCCTGTGTTGCTTAGTTTTCCACATATCTAACATATACCTCTCCTTCCCAGCTGTGTGAAGTCCTAGAAACACATCAGGTACTCTGCACATTTTAGTGTCTTGGAAACTGTCCTTGATCCGCCTGTCCTGTGCCAGTGTGGACTGGTTTCTTTCAAGTCCTGAGCTTTGTCTTTGGATCTCCCTCCATCAAGTTTCTTTCTTTTCTGAGACGCCAATTCATGGCTTTGTACTCATCCTCTTTCTTATCCCAGAATATTCCTAAGAATAGATTCATAAGAAATATATTTTTGAGATTTTGCAGAAATGAAATTCTCTATTTTTGCCCTCATCCTTGTTTAACTGATAATGTAGCTGTATATAAATTTTTAGGTAAGAAATACTCTTCAAAATGTAATGACTTGGCTGCCCCAGGGTGAGAACCACATCAGCATTTCCTGAGACCTGTGCCATGTTGGACCTTGGGGCGCTGGGAAAACAGGCAGCCAGCTCGCTGCTCTGGTGGGTGGTTGTGAGCCTGCCAGCACGCGGGCTAAGAATCAAACATCCATCTCACCCCCAACCCACCCCCACGCTAGCAGGTGAGAACCAGAGATCTGAGCATCTCTTGCAAGTTTGACTATATGCAACATTGCAAATAAGGGGGATTTTCTTCTGCCATCTCTTTGAAGGTAAATATTTCTATCTCTGTTTTGCTCTGTTCTGATCAGTGGTATTGCTCTATTCAATATTCTGTTGTTATAATTTCGGTATTTCCTTCAATATTGCTCTACCTGATTGAAGGAACAACTATTGTGAAGAAAACCAAATATATTATTGTACCTATTGCTGGTATCCTGGTAACCTGCTGTGAGGTTCTGTACCAATTGCACTGCACTGCCTCAGTTGGCTTTGTCCTGTCTTGTTCTGCTGTATTTTACTACCTTCAAAATAAAATAAATAAATACAATTAAAAATAATAAATAAAAAATTTTAAAAAGTAAATAACAACAGCAAAACAGATCAGTAAGGTACTGAGCAACCTGAAACATGATATAACTAGACAGATAATGGACTTAAAAAGCAAAAGGAGGAAAAGACAGTGCTCCAAAGGATATAACTGCATGTATATTTAAGTGTATAGGATTGATAAACATTGTGAAGTTTTTATTGGGTTGTTGAACACAACTGTTTGTAGCATCACTGTTTGAATGTCCACTTTGTATGCTTTAATTCTGTAACTTGAACAGCTATATCCAGGAAGACAATATGTAATGTATCAACTAGTGATTCCTTACTGTTCATTTTATTTTTTTTGAAATTTTTTATTGTTTCTATACTTTTTTCTGTTTTGCTTCCCCCCCCCCTTAAATAAAATTTTTTTTTAAATGTAATGACTTTGCCCCAGTAACTTCAGGCTTCCAGTGAGATACTAAGAAATTCAAGCCAATCTGATTCTCACTCTTTTTAATGCAATGCTTCCCTCCTCTGGCAATTTTTCAAATTATTTTTTAGTCAAGTACAGTGATTTCATGACGATGCTTTTTGGTGTCATTTTATTTTCTTCTTGAGCCCAGTGAACTCTATTCCACAGTTCTGGGAAATTTTTTTGTATTATTTGATCTCTCTCCACTTCTTCCCAATCATGTTACTCTGCTTTCTTTTTTCTGGAACTTTTCCTATTTGGTTAGGAGCTACCTGACTACTTTGGCACTACTAACAATACTTATTTTGCATCTCATCTTCTGACTTCAGGTTTTGTTTTTTTTTTCTTAAGTTTTCTTCCTAACAGTATCTCCCTTTCAGTTTTTCATGACAATATTTTGTTTTTAATCTCCCAAACTTCTTTTATTATTGCAATATTTCTTTCTTATAGCATTCTGATTTTACAGGTGCTTTATTATTTCTTAGCTCTCAGCATATTAATGATAAAGTTTTGTTGTATTTTGTTGTCTCAAGATAGCTTCCAAGTCTCCAAATTCCTTTTTTTTTTAATAACCTGTTTTCTTTTTTTGACTTCTTTGTTGCTTTGATCTCTGATTCCCATGTTAGAAAGAGTAGAGGATTTCCCTGGTTACCTAGTGGTTCTTTGCAGTTCCTTTCTTCTGAAAGGTGGGGAGTGAACTGGAACGCTTAAGCACCTGGTGGGACCTTGTCTTCATGCTTCAGGATCTGGCTGAGCAGTTTCACTGAGAAGCCCAACATCATTAACTGTAGGCCGAGCAGATCCTCCAGTGAAAAATCTTCTACCTCGCGTCTGGAGGGCTTAAGTCAGCCTTTAGTTCTAGGCACTGGAAGAAAGGGTTGTGATTGGACACTCAGCACTTATCAACCCTCTTCAAGTATAGGCCTCTCCTACCTTTGCATTGGCTGGTCTCTTCCTCTCCCAGTAAGAGTTGCTTGATTACCTTTTCTGCAGAATTGTTCAGTTTGCCACTAAAATAGAAGAAGTTCTATGGGAGCAGCAGAGTGGAGTGAAGGGGATTTGTTGCCTGTTTTCTAAGTTTTCAAAAACTTCCTATTTCCAGGGTCCTCCCCTTCTCTCCAGGGTACTTGAGGTCCCTGTGCTGCTGTCATTTGGCATTTCTGCAACTTATATCTTTTCTCCTGAACTTTATCTGTTGCTAGGTTAGGATTTTGTTTTCTGAGGTTTGGCAAGTTAGTTATCATTCATGTGTTTCCACTATATTTGCCAAAGTTTGTTTATGTTTCTCATCTTACATGCACTTTTCTTTTATGGGTTTAGGGCTCTGAAAACTTATGTTAGTGAGATTTAGGCAAATCTAGTCCAAATCTAATCCATTTCCTCAGAATCACTCTATGGGATTCCTTAGATCTTTTTATGTGTTAGGAAGTTTTTGTAATTTAAATTAGTTCACTGGTAATTTCATATTTAGAAATAGCTACATTCTGGGTGAAGACAGATAGTGTTTAGTTTTTGGTAAGGAGAGTTACTTAACCCACAAATGATATTGAATTCTCAGCATACCTATATTTCTTCTACCACACTGAGAAATTACACTGCTGATCTTAAAAAAAAAAAATTACTGCCATTTTCTTCTTAAATATAAAGAAAAATATTTCTTGGACTTTTACCTCACTATACATTTTCACACTTTTACTACTTCTTTCATTCTTTTGGAGAGTAGATATTGAATAGTGATTTATTAAAACATAGCAAAGGAGAAAAATTACACAGTCACATTTTAAATTCCCAGAATTAATTACTAAATCCAAATGATTTCCTGGGCCCCAGACTTGTGCTTCAACTTCCTTACAAATGAATAGCTAGCTCAGAGCTTTCTCTGGAACTAACTTTCCATTTGGCCAGAGGTCAGCATGACGCAGCCATTAGATGGTGAGTGCCATCCAAGTGATGTCAAAAGCCTTCAGGGGTCTGTAAGTCTGAGGGGGCTTTATTCATCCCAGTCACATTCAAGGATCCTAAGTAGTCACCACCCAAGAGACATTGCAATCAATCTGGTTACAACTTTATTGAGCTCCTTCGTCCACAGGAGCAACTATTTACAATGCCTCCTGTAGCAGAGTTAGTAAAAAATTTACAGGTAGCATTAAAGCTGCTGGTTTGGTTTGTGTGCTGGAAAATCGTTTTTACCCTGCTCTTCCAGGAAGACTGGGTGGAGTCCATCGACCTCATTACCCTTCCCTTTAGCCTTTGATGTTATTTGCCCTGGAACTCTTCACCTCTGTATTTATGGCTAATGA
Source organism: Hydrochoerus hydrochaeris (assembly GCA_004027455.1). Taxonomy (NCBI): domain Eukaryota; kingdom Metazoa; phylum Chordata; class Mammalia; order Rodentia; family Hydrochaeridae; genus Hydrochoerus; species Hydrochoerus hydrochaeris. Next base: position 25,754 of record PVLA01006668.1, on the reverse strand, counting down.
CGGCAGGAGTGGACCTTTCTCTCGCAGCCATGGGGTAGGAGTAAGCCAAGGTTAACAGAACTCTTTGCCTGCTTTTAATCACTGGACTTGTAAATATTTTCTTTTGCTTTCCTGTATTTCACTTTTAGTCTTTTCTGGTGTACTCGTCTCTCCTATTTCTCATATTCTGTATTGCACTTTTAGTCATTTCTGGTGTACTCATCTCTCCTATTTCTCACTATCGTCCAATTTCAGAAGAAATCCTGCCTTTCTGTCATGACCTGTGGACTGGAAGTAATGGGCATCTTCTAGAACTTTTACTTACAGAAGTGAATTAGAGTCACATAAAAATACTTTCAACTTCTCGAAATAGACTGTACTTGTTATGTAAGCACAAGAATGATAACAGAGGTAAAGAGAAAGTTAGATGTGCTCACTAACTTTCAAGGTTTTGTTCTAAAGCAATTATTTCAAAGAGTGTAGAAAAGTTTTGTGTTCAGGCTTACATATTTGTTTTATTTACCACATACTTACACAGGTGCTTCATAGGCCCAGGCTCAAAGAACTCTACAAATATGAGCTCATTTAATTCTAACAGTCATTTGACACATTTATAAATTTGATCTGCATTTTATAAATGGCAAAACTGAGGCATGGAGAAGTTGACTAAGGTTAACCGAGTTGATTAAGGTATGTAATGTTGCAGAGCCCATAAACGGCAGATCTGAGACTGGATTATGGGCATCCCCTTTGCTAGAGTGCATGCTCTTCCATTCTTAAAGTTTGACATTGAAATCATGTCTTGTTATTGGTAGGTAGACTACAGCTGTGGAACCAAGAAAGGAAGAGAAGAGCAGAGAAGCAAAAACCAGAAGGAGGAGGCAGAAAGATCATAAATAACAATAATCTGTCACTTACGTCACCATCGTCACGAGCTGTGTTTTTTAATTTTGCCAGCGTACATTTCAGGAAAATTCCATTTGAAAATAGTTCCGATGACCTCTTACAGTTGTTGAAAAGGAAAGCATGCCTGCCCTTGAAAGTGGTAAAATGTTCATTAACATCTGACCCTACTTCAAATCAAACATTTTAATTTGTTGAGTAGACTATGATGGGAAGAGAAGAAAGGGGGTTTTTCACCATCATTTTAAAGCTATTAAGAAGCTTTTGCATAAATTGCCAGTGGAAATTACACTGAAAGAAAAGTTTCTGTTTCTATTTTACTCCTAAAAATTGTATTTTGTTGTAAAATGCAGGCTCAATGACTGAGTTTTAACTTTTGCAAAAAGGGGTTAAAAAGATTAATGACTTACGCACATACACATTTCCTAGGCAAGCACAGCTCCCCCTAAACACGTGGTTATCAAACATCTTCCAGAACTGGAGAAGCATTTTGACTTTGTTGGTTCCTGACCTGCAGAGTGATGTCAGGCTGCCAGGGGAAGAAGGCTGACGTGAGCAGCTGGAACAGCGAGGCTGAGAGAGAGGTGAACACGGGCAAGAGAGGAGGCTCCGCGCGCCTGTGCAGCGAGGCAGAGGAGTCCAAGTCTAGCATGCCCAGCCAACGTTCACCGAGTTTACTGCTTCAATAAATGAAGCTGGTAAGGCTAAACTCCTGCACTTCGGGGTGGCGCGTGACAAAAGACCGGTGAGCCGTGTCCTCCTGACCTGGTCCTCTCCGCTCACCTCCGCGTACTTGCTCAGCGCTTGGACACATTATTTCCTCGTGCTGGTTTAAACTTTGTGTCTTGGCTCCACAAAGACTATCTCGGTGCAGTTCTCTCTTGTGTAAATACTCTTCCCCCAAATGTTTGCTTTGTTTTAGTTACTGTCTATGTTCCGATAATTCTTACCACATGGAGAAAACACTTCAACGCTTTATTTATTTAGGGGAATGGAGGCCCTCATTCTGTACTTTCTTTTGGTGGAACTCGTAATAAGACAGTGGTAATATTTCAAAAATGATTTCATGTGAAAGAAAGATGTGTTCCATGTCCAGTTCAACAGGGAGAAAATCCTGCCAGGTTTGTGACTTGGCTAGCTTTTGCTTCTTTTTCTAATGCTTACTGAGTCAGGTAAATCACTAGAATGAACATCCAGGTGGAGGCAAAATGAGTTTTGTTCAGCACTCTGCCACCAGTGCGTGGAAACCTGCAGATACGTAACAGATTCTGTGTTTGTGAATAAATGAATAAGGGAGTATCCTTCAGAGAATCTGAATGAAAACTTCATGGATTTCAAAGAAGCAAAGGATATAAAAAGACTAATTCCAATGAATTAAGGAAATTTATTTTTTACATCTTATTTACATCATGTGTAAACAAGATGGTTTCTTAGAAAGATTACTTACCGTACACTCAAATTCTTCATGTTTGCTTGTTTAAAAGTTTTCTAGTTATGTAAAAATCATCTACTCAGGAATATGGAAATTTGTAAAACTTGGTAACTATTCACAAAAGGCTGTTTTAAAAATCTTTTCCATTAGAGAATATACACTGTGAATGCTTTCCTTGGTTAAATGTTCAGTAATACCTCTTTATTTTACAGGATTCCTCCCGTAACAATCACAGCTTTGTTTGAGTTTCTGATTTTAACATTCAGGAGGTCCCCAACTAGGAATCCGTCCGCTAGACAGACATCTTCTAATCAAAACCACAAAAAAGATTCCACACAAATGTGGCCTTTCTCTTACATAAATATATGTTAATGTATTGGAATATAGATTATATTTTATGTAACGTATTATATACTATCATAGGTAATTACGCACGAGATGCCATTGCTGCTTCGCCCTTCGATGTCTCCTCCCTCTGTGTGCGCTCACCCCCTCTAGGACCATCCCCGGCACCCGTTGTCCTCCTGCTCATCTGTGCTGCCGTCCATGGGGCAGAGCTCATCTGGGGCCTGATTAGGGCAAGTCCTGGACTTTGTGGGGAACGCTGGAGCCCCTGCTCTCCTGGGTCCCAAGCTTTAGGCTGACATGCCGCTACCCAAGCTGGCGCAGGGGCTGTTGCCGAAGCAGCGTTACCTTGAAATGGGGTACTGGGGGGAGATGGAGTCCGTCCGTGTGGGCTGAGGCAACTAGGTTCACAGAATTCTACAGGACTCTTGAGTTCCTTTGTCACCCTTGTCTCATCCAGTTTTACACACGTCCCATTCCTCTGATTGGTTGAGAGACATTTAACCTGATGCTGATTCTAGTTCTTTCTTCTCCTGTCCTCAACCATCAAAAAAAAAAAAGAACTGATTCTGTGGTTTCAGATAATGTCTTCATATTAAAGGGGTCATTTTCTCCATCAACTACTGCAGAATGAACAACGAATACACTTTAAGAGTCCCATGTGATGAATCACTTTGTAAACTTTGTTGTCTTCCAGTTACCTGCAGTGGACCACATGCCAGCTGCCCTTGCTTACCCATGAGGTGAACAATTACAGTCATCTTCCTTATCTATTTAACAGTTGTTTCCCTAGGAACTGGATTGATCCAAGGACTTCTGAAAGAGAGAATTAAGACATCGCTTTCAACCTAAAGGATGAAGGGAGCAGAAGATGGCCTTTCTAGGGTGATCATTTGGCTTCCTCTTTGAGGCAGGTGGATCAAAATGATTCTCACAGGTCAGGTCAGGTCCCTTTTCCCTGAATATTTAGGCCCCTAAATGTCCCATACATGGATAAAATTACACAACCGAAGTAGATATTTTTCAAATTAAAACATTGTTTCTGCTAATCAAAAAAAAAGTTTGTTTACAGCATCACAGACACATAAATAATGTTTACTTCCCAAATGATTCCCAGTTTTTCTTGACTGCTTTAAGTTTGACAACTGTGCAATATAAATATTAATAATAAAACATTGTCCGTTTTTTAAAAAAACAAAGAACACAAATTTTCATTTTAAAATTAAGCTTACAAAATATTTTGTCCCCACTGATGGACAAATGCTGTGTCTGTAGTCAAGATCTGAATTATCTAAATGTTTTAGCTTTTCAATGTCTCTAGAGGTCACAAGATAAACCCACAATTTAAAAAATGCAATTATGGCAATTTTCTCCATGACTTTTTGCTTCTGTGAATTCTAAGCACTGATTATATACTGGAAAAAGAGTTAGATTACTTATTTTGTTACAAGATATCCTCTCTCATTTTGTGTTGCACAAAGCTTAAATTTTCAAGATGGCTAGTTCTCCATTTCCTAACATTTGAAAAGAAGGAGAAACATGGATTTGAAAACTGCCATTGCCTCATCACTTGCAAGAGTAACTATTTACTACTTTAAAGTGTGTGTGTGTGTGTGTGTGTGTGTGTGTGTGTGTGTGTGTAGGTAGGGAGAGATAGGCAGAAAAAAAGTGGTGACAGACTTTCAAACTCATTTCTAAGTCACACCGCCCAGTGACCTTTGCAACATTACAATTTTATATATTCCATTGTCATATAACCTATTCTAATTTATAACCACTACTCTGGAACTCCATCATCATATAAGGTTTAGAAACTAGTGTCAAGAAAAGCATCTATAGCAAAATGACTCTGCTATTTGTTTACTTGTATCCAACAAAAGTACTATCAACAGAATTATCTAATAAGAAATATAAAAGACTTTTTGAAATATGTAATAGTTTATGGTATTGGTGAATTACTTAATGTTATAAGAAATTTCTTCTTTCACAAGATACAATTCTGTTGTCTTTTCTCTAGTAGAAGTGGAAAAGCAATTTTCTTCCTTAGTTTCCTCCAAGTGAAAAGAAGAACACTGGCCTCATAAAGTTCCTGTAAATGAGACAATCTGAGTACCATGCCAGTGACACGTGGTGGTGACAGTTTTACTCCTAACACTAATAATGCATATCTTCTCCACAGCTTCCTCTTAAAATTTACTCTTTATTCTTCTGAAATATCATTGACAGTTTTGCTCCTAAGGCCAATCTTGTTAGACTCTGGGGTTTGGGTAGATCCCATATGGGCAAACACCATGCAAAAGGAAGGTGATTATCTGGTCCATTACAAAGGTGATACTAATCTACTTGGTTGGAAATTTACAGTTTTATTTAATTACTTAAGTAAGGGGAAAGTCCTTTTTGAAAACAAGATTGTATTTTTGTAAAGCTAGTTATCTAATCTGGATGTTGAGATGTGGAAATTTCCAAAGACTTGAGACTAGAGCTTAGATTTAGAGATGAGAGGGCATAGAACTCTTGGCCTGGGAAATAGCATACATAGTTTTCTCCTTTATCTGTATAGTGATTGGGGAGCTTCAAAGCCTTCCTCATCCCCAGAATATGTCTTATCTTTATCAATTTTCATGCGAAAACCATTGCTTATTAGTTTTTTCCTTTATTAGGGGAAATTGTGTTGTTTATCATTCCTGGAAATGACTGTAATGTTGCCAATTAAATGTTTAGATAATTAAATTTTAAAATTTATATTTTTAATTAATTTTATACTCTGTCATATGCTGGTTTCTTTAAATTTTCCAAAATACATGGGGAATGTCTGAATCTAGTTGTAACCAGTCTTTTCAGTGTCAATATGAAGATAAATTTGTGTTCAGTTTGGAATTGATGCTGGTTACTGGTTCCGACTAAGCATAAACTTAAACTGATGGTCACAGAAGTATAGCAGTGCTGAAGTATTTAAGTGCCAAATCTATCTCATAAGAAGGGTGATTTCTAGGAAGTTCCATGCTTGGGGAGAAAAGCACACCTTCAAATGTTCTCTTGTTCTACCCTTTCTTCCAGCATGTCTACTTAGATTTGGTAAAATCCAGTATCTTTTACAGACTTGAGACACCCAAAGGAATTTCCTTTACCGGAAGGGTGTGGAGTCAGGCATTGCTATTACTGTTAGTATTGATTTAAAAACTTATGGCTTTAAATGATCACTTCTCTTTAGGACTCACTACCTTACATGCAATGTAAGAATATCAAGAAAAGAGTCACTAGGATTCTGTTCATGGGTGATGGTCCTATAACTAACTCAGCACATTTTGCCAGCCCTCAATTCTCTTGCAACTGTCACTGACAGCATCAGCTACCTGCTTCCCCGAGAAGTGAGATTTACCAAAATGTGAGGACATGGAGTTTTCTATACTGAAGCTCTCTCTGATAAGGAGCTCGATTCCAAAGCACGTTACTCTCACCAAGCCCCACACTACTTTTTAAAGCATGACTTTAACACGGGCTGAATATTTAGCATAAATCAGTTTCTTGCCTGCCATATTACTGATATATCACACTTCTCTGTAAAAGGAAATCCTGGTAGATGTCATCAGTGATGAACTTGCTTTTTTCTTCCACAGGCTTTTTTTTCCCCCAATGGACACAATCTTACTTTAGAGAATAGTTTACAGATAAACTAAAGTGTAGGTTTTGCACAAAGTGGTTTCCTTGCAATGATTGTTTAAAAGAAGACTTAAGTGTGATTCTCAGTGCCAACTGGCTCTCAGTTTCAAAATGACCTCAAGACACAGTTAAGCACATCAGAGTTTTCAAATAATAAAACCAAATGCCCTGGCTCCTCGCTTTCTCCATCCGCACCACTGTCCTTAGCAGTCACATCCATGATTAAAATGGGGAGAACAGCAATCAGTAATAGATCACAGCATCTTTTTCATCTAAAAATTCCCAGCCTGAACAAAAGAATGTTTCTTACTGATGACATGGTGGCTTTGAAAATTATTACCTTTTATTAGAAATGAGGGATAGCTAGAAAAACTATATAGTTTAAAATAAAAAAAAGAAGACCCAAAGTTCTGTTTGCAGATTTCCTGCACCAACTCATACTGTGAATTTAAGCCAATCGCCTATCCACGCGAGTGGCTTAGTGAAAGTACGCTTCAGCTCCCTACTTGAATGCTGGAGGACTGCTGAGAATACTTACATAAATATTTGTCTTTGAGCTCCCTAGAAGACAGGAACTTTAGAAACATTAATATTATTGCTGCGCCTTAGGTGCAAGTAGGCAAGAAAATTATGACACTCGCGAGAAGAAATAACCTATTTCAAACCACCCTTATATAGACTTTGCCTTGTCTTCCCCCTCTCACCCCCCTCCCAGCCTCCTGCAGTTGACTACTGAAGAAATATAAATAAACTTTAACAACAGAGGATCTAGAGGTGAGGAGGCTTAGGTTGGATGTAGTCACGCTGGCTGATTGCAAGCTGGAGTCAGAATAAGTATGACATTTTAAATTCCTAATTGAAAAGTGTGAGAAAATGACTCACTTTGGGAATGAGTAATTAAAGGAGTGTCTTGAACTGAAGATCTCACTGCGTCTCTAATTTTATTTTGTTCCTTTTGTTTATTCATATGTCCCCAGGATGCATAGCAAAAGAAAAGCCTAGAAGATATGATTGTAACTCACATGTGTGGAGTCATTCTGTTTATTTCAAGTGGAGTCTTAGAAAATTAATTCACTTGTTTCTTTGCAAATTCTTGCCCAACAGCTAGCTATTCCTCCAATGCTTAAGTGGAACTGGGTTCTGGAATGGTGTTCCAGGAATGCATGCAAGGGTTATTTTTGGATAGTGGAATTTCAGGTGATTTTTTTTTTTTTTTTTTTTTAGTTTACTCTCTTATTCACATTTCTCTGCACTTCCTGGCTTTTTTCTTTAAATAAACCAGTTCCATTTTACAAAAACAATTACAGAAATAATTTTGAAAATTCCTACCATTGATTTCATTCTCTGTGTTACATTCTGAGTTTTTAATGGGCTTGTGCTTTTTCCCCCTGCTTTCTCCTTCGCTCCCTCCCCTTTTCTGGGCAGTGCTGGGGTCTATCCTAGGGTTTCTCTGTGCCAAGCGGCCGCATTCCCAGCCCCATTCCTGCTTCCCTTACAAATTTAAGACAAGCAGTAAAAAGTACCTGGTTTCCGAAGAAGGTACCTGAATCCTGCATGCAATTGAAGTCATAGAGTTAGTTTTGATCCAGGGAACTCAAATAGCTTACAAAATGCACATAGACACCATTTACTATTTTGTCTTAAATTACTGGATTAAGTCAAAGAGAGTGGGTCTCTTGAGTAAGAATTATGCTAACAATGTTCTGCTTGTTGATCTAATCTCAAAATGAATACATTAGTATTAATGTTTCTTGAGTGCTCAGAGCTTTTAGAAGTAATGCCAGTCACAACAAAAGAAATAACTTTATACTCAGTGGTCTTACTTAATGAAATAATGAAAAACATTCTAAGACTTTCTCTTTTCTGAAGTCATGTGTGTGGTCTTTTATATTTTTGCCTCAATACCAAAGCAAGCGGAGCACTCCAACAGATCTACAGCTCACGCTTTCCTCCAAGGTTCGGTTCTTCCACTAAGAGGAGCTTCCACTGGGGTCAGAATGCCATCCACTCAGCCTTTCTAGAAATATTTACTAAGCACTTGTTGTGTGTCTGGCATATTCTAGCCAATAGGTTGAAGACAAGAATCTCCATGTAGTTGCTGACCTAAAGAAGCCACTGGAGGGAAACAGGACACATGTGCACTGAGGAGTCTGGGGCACCATGTGTTGTTTGGATAAAACATTCCTGCATCATCATGGAAGGATTGGTATCATCTGACCATGAAGTGTGGGGGAAGATCAGAAAATCCTTCAAAGGACAAAGAGAAGAAAAGGCAGATGAAGCACAGCAAGCACTGAGACAAGGGACTGTGATAGGAAGAAGCCATGCAGCCCTCCACTGAGGCTCCCACCTGAGTTCAATGCCTTAGAGGTCAGCGGGGGAGCAAGACCAGAGTGACAGAGCAGCAAATGGCTCTCAAGAAGGTCTGACATCATTTCACTTTCATAACAAGATAGAAATCGTTCTGTTAGATGTGAATGAGGGATTTATATTAGGAACCCTAGGAAGCAGATAATAGAGATGTGCTGCTTCCAAGCTCCCCCCAAGCTAGGAATAAAAGAAGGCTCACAAGTCAGGTTTGCCTTCTACAGCTGTGATACTCTAAATGTCCAGAGTCTCTGACCAGTACAGCAAAAGGCTGTTCAGGACAGCACAGAGTGGCCTGGAGTTCACCATTTTGTTCCTCTCTCTGTATATCCCCGTTCTGCCTAGCTGAAGCAAGTAGCAGCAGACAAGTTCCTGGTGCCTGGAGATACCCAGGGCTAAGGCTGCTTCATGAAAGTTGCTGTCCCTGCATCTCCCACTGGGTCCTGCTGAGAGCTCAGGCACCTGGCAGCTGCTATTTTGTATTCTCGGTGCCTTGGAACTTTTAAGGTGTCACAGGCTCTTTTATTTCTCACCGTGTTCCGAGATTTCAGCATCATTCTTTCCCAGTGTTGACCAGCTGTCACTGGCTAATCTGTGGAACTGGAGCCCTTCTCTCCTTGTGGCAAATCCTTTCTCAGATACCGCCCTATCCTCTCCTGGGCAGATCCAAGTCAAGTGGTTTTCCAGACATGGTTCAGAGAGCTTGATCCTTAGGAGACAAGAATTCATTCCGGTGCATGCTGTAACCTTGGGAAGGAGATGGGAAGAGAAGGCAGGCGCAGTATAAGACAGTAATGGAACTTGTGGGCAGTGAAGAAGTGAGGAGTGTGGAGCCTCTACGCCCAGAGTAGTAGCATGGATTTGTACTCTTCTTACTAATATTTTTCACCAGATATCCTCTCATTTGCTTTTCCATTTTGTATTTTCATGAGACACCTGAGAACTCTTGTTTGTTTGTTTTTGGAAACATGTAGAGTACACATAAACAAAGAAGTTGTATTGAATATGGAACATGCTGAAGACAGAAGTGCTTTATTGAAAGGTATGGGAAAAAACTAAACAAAACCTACTTTTGACAAACACAGATATGTCTAGAACATGAAATATCAAGAAAAGGGAGATAACAAGGGGAAAGGGGACCAAGCAATGGCAGGGGATGGGGTGGGGAAAGTAACAAAGAAGAAAAGATGTGCACATGCAGCAAACCCCTACGATGAATGTAATCATTACGGACTGCAAATGTTTATTATTATTATTATCATTATTATTAGTCTTTTTGAGACAGTGTCTCCTTATGCAGTTCAGGCTGGCCATGAGCTCACTTTGTAGCCCAAGGTGGTCTTGAACTTGCAACAATCCTCCATCTTCAGCCTTCTGAGTGCTGGGATTACAGTGTGCGCCACGACGCCCGGCTAAATGTGAACTATTATTGGAGAAAAAAAAAAAAAAGGAAAAGAGTTTTACAAGAAAATCAACATTGACCTACATTCCTGATGGCAAAGTAGTGAGGCAGACTCTGTCCTCCCCACTGGAACCCAACCCAGCCCAGGTGGAGGGCAAGTACTCCGCGGGCTCCCTCGGGAAGGAGAAGCTTTGGGGCTGCTTCTGCGGCGGCGGAGACCGAGGGAAGCGCCCGGGGTAGGTGGGTTTGTCCCTCCGTGGGATGTGGGCGTCGCTGGGTATCATGGCCCGAGAGAATCCACAGCCAGGACACAGGGTCGCTAGGGCTGCCAGAGGAGACTCAGTCTTACTTCCCACCGCCCCAGCTTCTGCACTCGTCCATTTCCCGGGCTTCCCCAGGAATCGCCCCCGCTCCTCCCCTCCGCCCAGGCCGCCCCTTCTGGGCCTCTGCCTCCTCCCCCGTCTCTTTCCAGGGTGCTCCTCGCTTTTTCTCCCACCAAACCCCCACCCCGGGGACGGTGGCGGGGGCTGAGCGGCAGGTGGACTTCGGGCTGCGGACTGGAGACCACAGACGGGGCGCGCGGGACGATCCACACACACCCCGCCGTCCCCTCCCTCCCGGGTCCCCTCCCTCCCTCCCGGCGGCGGGGCGGTCCCAGGCCCAGCGCCCGCCGAGCCCCGGCGGCTGCAGCCAGGTGCGCGCCGGCCCCAGGATGCGCCGGTGTCCGCTGCTCCTGCTGTGCGCGCTGCTCCCCGCGGCGGCGGCGGCGGCGGCGGCGGCTGCGGGGGGCTCGGGGGGCTCCTTCCCGCGCCGCGCGCTGCTCGACGCCGAGGGCCGGTACTGGCTGGGCTGGGGCCCGCGGGGCGGCCGCCTCGCCTTCCGCCTCGAGGTGCGCACGGCCGGCTACGTGGGCTTCGGCTTCTCGCCCGCGGGGACCATGGCGGCGGCCGACATCGTGGTGGGCGGCGTGGCCCACGGGCGGCCCTACCTGCAGGTGAGCGCCACGGGCGGTGTCGGCGGCGGCTGGACACGCCGGGTCCCCGCAGCGCCGTCACGGCCACCGGGGGACCCCGGGTCCGGGGCGCCCGGCCGCGCACCCCGAGGGGCCGCCCGGGGAGCTGAGCGCGCGCAGCGCGGCGGCCGCTTTCCCTGGCCGCGCTTCCTGTCCCCGCGGCCCGCTCGCGATCCTGCGCCGCCAACACCTGCCGGTGCCCTCCTGTCCCAGGCGGGAAAGGAGGGGGTTCTGGCCGGGAGACCCAACGGGCGAGGCGGAGGGGCAGTGGGGGGAAGCTTCGCACCTCGCGACCCTGCTGTCTGCCTGTGGTGCGTTTGGGGGTCTCCCAGAGTCCCTTCCCTTCCCAGGCCCGGCGGGGGGCAGGTCAGACATCCCCGCTGAGGGCTGAATCAGGGGTCCCTAAGAAGCGCCAGGGAGTGTGCTGGTCTGGGCACAGTTCAGAGACCTTCTAAGTGAACGTCCCCCGGGCGAAATCTCCTATTCAATGGCAGATAATTTTTTTTTTTCTTCCTTGCGTGCTTGCTTTAATTGGCAACAAAAGTTGATTCGCTTTGCTTTGCTGCGGATTTGCTTTGAGGGGACTGCAGTGGTACTGATGCCCATTCATAAATGCTTTTATGCGCAGGAGAGAAAGAAAGGGAAAGAGAAAGGGGGAGAGAGACAGAATGCGGGGACAGAGAGACAGAGACAGAGAAAGGGACAGAGAGACAAAGAGACAGAGAAACAGAGAGAAAGTCAGAGACAGAGAGAGAGAGAGAGACAGAGAGAGACTGTGAAACCCAGAACAATTGGGTGGTTAGGTCCTGTGCAGTTTGACTGTGACCCACGTTTGATCTCCAGGAAGTATAGCCTGTTACTTACGGCAGTTCATCCAGAAATACTGCCTTATGCTGAAAGTCCAGATGAATACTCTAGTTGTCCTGATGTTGTCTTAAGGCTTTGATAGTATTAAAATCAACGTTCCCCATGGGTTTCAGAGTGTATTTCTCAGTAATTTTATCCCTGACTTCTAAGTTCGAGTTCCACAATGTCCTGTGATTGATGCCCTAACATTTGAACCCTAGATTCTGGCACCGAGTTATTGACTTTGGCTAGAAATAAAGTGATAGTCTTCACTAAAAGCTCAAAGCTGCCCAGTTGTCCATTTTTTTAGTAAATTAATAATTTCCTTCCTCAATAAGCATGTTTTGACTCCAATAAAATGAAGTCTTATGAGGATCACATTCACTGATGTATAATTTTTCTGCCACTGTAGCATCTCAGACATTACATTTGTTAGGTCAGGATTTCATCCCAAACTCAGGCTTGACTAGACTTCTACCGTGATAGAAAGTAGTAATACCTTATTTAAACAACTAGTTCAACCAAATTGTTTTTTATATACATTTTTGTAGAGTGAGTAGTATAATGTATCCGTCAGTTATTTGTGTATGTTTTGTAAAAAAGGAACATGACAAATCTTAACATGATAATATTACATAGCAGGGAACAGATTGAAAGTTAATGTTTATTAATTTTGTCAAAGGGTAACATTTCTAGAAAGCCTATCCAATTTGATATACATTGAAAAATTGAGTAGAATCATGATTCCACTTACCCTAGCAGGCCCTATATACTGTGTTGTAAATATAGACTCTGTTATATTATAGAATATTTTCACATTATTGGTGGTTCTTTATAAAGACCACAAAAGGCTTAATTGAGTGCTTTTTAGATTGGGTTTTCCCAAAGTAGTAAATAGATAGTACAGTAAGATAAGTTAGAAAAGGATATTTTCATATTTAATAAGCAAGAAATGGGATTTCTCTGACATTTTCTACTCCTTCCAAGATATAATCCTTATTTTGATATATAAGGGTTAATCATTTTCTCCTTGGCTGGCATACTTTACCATTTTCTTTCCTGAAACATCTCATTCATTTTAGGACATGCAGAATGACACTAATCAGTTAAGTGGACTGACAGCTTCCTTAAAATTTCTTTAACAAGATGAAAGACACCAAATGATGTAATTTAAAAAAAAAAAGATATGTTTCAGTTCCACCAGGATCATCCAGGTTTGGAGATTCTTTTGCCCACTGTGTACTTGAAATTGAACCTTCTCTTCAGAAACTATACGAGAGTCTTTATACACTAGTATAATAAGGGTGTTTTAAGCAACTATATAAAAAATAAGTAGGATTCTTAAATGTGGTTTTTGTGATTTTATTTGTAGACTTTGGACTTTGTCTAACTTTGTTCCCAGTGAGAACACACTTTCCAAAAAGTGCTGGGTCCTGGAGTATCCGTGCAAGTGCAGCAACCTGCAAGAGGTTGACATGGTGGCTGGCTACAGGCTGTGACCTGAGGTGACAGCCCTCTCCCTGCACCTGGTGGCTTTGCCCCATGTATTTTATTTGATCTTTTTGAATTTCATTTTAAACTTGTAGTTTTTATGATTCTGATTTTATTTTTCAAATTACCACAAACTCTTCTTTCTCACAGGGGCTACATCAGAGTAAATTCTAATCAACCAGGTAAACAACTGCTGGGTACATCGATGCCGCAAACCAGAAGGACTGTAAGGGTCAGGAAGGAAATGTAAGAGTGATCCGAGATGATTAGGAACTGCAGGATGCAATGGGGTGAGGAGGGCTTGAATTGCTTGTGAACTGTTGGTGGAGTAGAAGGCAAATACTGCATCCCCTATTGCTCTGCCTTTTGTCTTGTGTGCCAGGGAAGGCAGAAATTTTTACTTCGTTCTGTTTGTTGTTGTGTGTTTGTGTGAAACAAACTTCTGCTTACTAAATACTGGCAACAATTCAGGTATACATGAAGTGCACACACACACAGACACACACACGCAATTTCACTTGAAACAGATCCTATAGATGTCACAAACAGAAATCAAGAGGAAAAAACTAAGACTAATGAAGAATAAACCTCAATTATGAAAATCAGTGACAGGCCAAGAGGCAAATCCCATTTTCTCTTTAGATCAGATTTAGCATCAAGGTGCCTTGGCCATTACTTTGTCTATCAACCATCATTAAGGAACAAACTACCCCAGCACATAACACTTTAACACAGTGACCCTTATTTTGCGCAAGAAGCTGTAACATGAGCAGGATTTGTTGAGGACAGCCCTTTCTGCTCTGCTTGGTGCCAGCTCCAAGGTGGGTGGCCAGAAGCAGCTGTATGCTTGCTCACGTGGGTACCTAACTGGAGGTTGACAGTGGCTATTGGCTGGATCCTCAGCCATTCTTGTGGTGGAACTGTGGCCCAGGCCCTATCTACAGGCCTGCTTTCCCTCCCCTCAGCCCCTCTCTGCAGTGAGAGCTCTGAACTGTGGCTACCCCTAGGTCTGCAGTTGACCATCACTAATCAGGCTTAGACTCAGTAGAGTACCTGCAGAGGGCAGTATGACATTTGTGTGCAAAGCTTAGGGAATTAAAAAATCAGATTTTGAATTTCCTTATGTCATGGAAGCAGGTTTAGCTGGTCTTAAAACTATAGCTGTCATTGTGAAAATTTGCTGGGCCCAGTTTGTAGCTTGTCCGGAGATGTCCCCCTCCAACCCTGTACTACCAAGTACTATCGATGCAGGAAAGAAAAGACGGAGATGCTGTATGTGACTGAAGTGAAGCCAGTATAGGAGCAGTCTATGGGCCCTGTCATTCTGCAGCGGCTTACTTACACTTGTGAAAATGTCCCCTCTGGGATTCTGGGAGGTCAGTTTCTACCCTGTCTTTCACAGAAGGACCAGGGCTGGAGGCAGGAAGCAGTTTGTCCTTTGCTGTTAGCTTTTCAAAACCTCACAATTTTGTCACAGTGAAATCAGCTCAACTCTGGTTTCCCTGATGGATTCGTGTCCTCTCCTTGTTCTTTGCCCTTTTTTGACACAGCATTTAGCAACTGTGAGTGCCCATTTGAGGCAAGTAATCTGCCCGATGAATGAATGCCCAGTTTGTGTCAGTGAGAGAAGAGGGAGGCATTGTCAGATGCGCCTGTGGAATTTGCACAAAAATGGATTCACCCTTCCTTTGGGGGCAGGCATCTAGTGAAAAGGGCCCAAACATATGTCATCATTTGTTAGAGTCCTGCTTGTCGGCTGTCTCAGAAACTGAAGCCTTTCTGAGCCTAGAAGTGTCTTCAGCAGCAGGGTAATTGCTGCCGGGCAGCTCACTGAGAAAGTGCTTAGAGCTGGTTTGAAATCACAGAAAACAGTGAGCATTCTTTGTGGTTAACGATGTGCTTCTTTTAAAGCGCACCCTAGCCAAACGCAACAAAGAAATGTTTGGAAAGCAAATTGAAAGCTGTATGGGAAAGACAAGGAAGTGTGCAACCCTGACACAGCTCAGCTGGCGCTTTGTTAGGAGATATTTATGTCTTTGGATGATGCCCCCCAATTTCCAGATGACAGGGGACCTTTCCAAGCTTCATGCCTGGTGCATTAGTAATGGGGACGCACGCGCCAGTGTTCTGAGACACGATGATGCTCTTCAGCTGTGTGCTTCTCCTGGACAGTGGATTTTGTAATTAGTGCAAGGGAGCCAGCCAGCCCAACAGCCAAGGAAGCAAGGCCCCTGAATTGTCAAACAGGGTTCAAGGCTTTAGGTGGCCAGTGGCATGCTTCTGGAGTCTTGGAAGGAGAAGCAAGGGTCCACTTCAAAGGAACTGGCTGGTGGTTTCCTGGTTCATCGTCTGTAATGGAGCCCTATTAAAATAAAGTTGCTGGCAAGAGAGATGAATTCATTACACATCGTCTTATTTCTGGAAATGCTTAATCGATGTGGAATAAGAAAAAACTGCACATGGAAGCCTCACAATGATTTCTATTGTAATTTAAAATAAATTACTAGTAAAAACACTTTTAAGCAGCAGAATATATCTGTATTGTATTATATATATATATATATATATATATATATATATATATATATATTCGGAAGGTTAGTTACACCATATTTGTAAAGGTTTCTACAAAAATAATCTTAAATGGTATATTTTGTTAACTGTAAAGATGGGATAATATATCTGAATGCTACACAAACAATGTACAGGTCAAATATAATTTATAAGCAAGATTGTTCTAATTCATTAAATGTAGCCAAAATTATGAGAAAATCTTTATGCCTTTCCTGCTTTTACAGGTTAAATGTTGATGTTTTATTTACTTGATGCCTCTTAACTAATTGGAGCTTGGTGGATTTTCCTTAAGCCTCTTACCCTCTACCCTTCTCCCCTCAGTTTTGCAGGTGAGGCAACTGAAACTTAGTTACTATTCGATGGTTCATGGAGGAAGGACCTAGAGCTGTGCATCTTCTCTTTATTTTCTCTGAATCTTGGTTTGGGGCACATGCTTTTCCTATAAGACACTTCCATAAAAATTTGTATCAGTTTTCTTCCTAAATAATGAAAGAACATGATAAAATCCTAGTATTTTTCTTGCTACTTTTGTTCCATTATAAATGCTGTAGACATAGATTTGTATGCTATGATTTCTTTAAAGTGATGTTTCTTAATCTATGCTTTCCATCTTGAGGTCCTTGAAATGGGCTGTGTTTCCTCTGACTCTCCCAATAGTCCTGTGAGCTCAACACTTTATTTCTCCCATTTTGTGGATGGACAAGCACTATGTTCCAGGCTTCTGATTTTCACATGGCTGCTTCAGCAAAGTACTCACATAAAGGTAGAAAATGCCAGAGTGGCCATTCATTCACTCACCCAGCATTAAGTGGGTATCTATTGACAATTCTAAATGCCCCTAATACAGCATTGAATGAGATAAAATCAAGGGTGCTTTGTAACTCATATTTTGGCAAGTCATAGCTGCAAGCAAATAAATAAAAAAGAAAAGTCCCAGAAAGTGGTAAGTGCTGAGTAGAGAGTTAAAATACAGTGATGTGGTAAATAGTGGTTGTATGGTTATTTCCGATTAGGATGCTAAACATCAAAACATGAAGGAGAACAAGTGTTCTGAGTTTTAAAGATTGTTTTTGGAAATTAATAGCAGTATTTACCACTCAAAATATTACATACTATGGAGAGAATCTAGCATGGGCATCTAAGAACTCCCAGAAGATCTTAAATATAGGAGACCATCTACCTGAATAAAATACAACATTTTTAAAAATATGTCTAACTGCATGAGCTCTCTCATCCTTTTCTGTGGGGTTGTTACACAAGTATTTACCAAGCTCCACCAGAATCTGTCAAACTTTAGCTGGTAATGTTGGTAAGCATTTTTCTCAGTACCATGTATGAATGTTTTTCTCTTATATTCTATATGCTTTCTCATCTTTATAATAGTCAAGGACATAGAAGGTGGATCAACTCATCAACACTTACCTGGGGAAGGCATCCATCTTTCTTGAAATTTTTTTAATGAAAACTTGGAAACTTAATGTCTTAGAAAAAAACCTGAATTGCTGATTTTAAATTACCTTGCACAGTTTATGTATAGAAAACCTCATTTTTACAAGAAACCTCCTGGTAGACACAACCATGAGACACCAGACCTCTGGTACCTTGGATACCTGAACCACCTTGGACCCAGGGCCAGGACAAAGGTGGATTCATGCTATGGAAATTGCAGTCCTAAGCTGATAGAGAACTGAGAACTGGGAAGTTACTTCCTAATCTATGTCAGGAATTCCTAAACTTAACTACATGTAAAATAATTAGAGGACCTTTTAAAATATTTCCATGGCCAATCTCCCCACTCCAAACCAAGGGAAGTGCAGTACCTTTACTTGTATCAGAGTATCAACACATTTCAGGTTTCTCAGGGGATGCCAGCAAGGAGGCAAGTATAACTTCTGGCTTTATATGATTGAGCTCTTTGCTAGGAATCATGTAACTCAGCCTGAAGAAACTCAGAAAATTCCAGGCCCAGGGCATGGGATACAAAGCAGGATTCTATCCAGAACCTTTCAGAGTGACCCTTTGGTATCTGGAACAAGGACCAGCATATACTTGGACATTCAGTCATACTTTTCTTAAAATAGAGAAGTAGTGTGGGGTCCTGGCATGGAAACACTTCTGAGATGAGTTTAATGATTTGTTGATAGTTCTAAATATTTTCTCAAATTTACATGCTGAGACAAGAACAGCAATTTTTCATCTGAGAGTAGAAGTGTGTTTCAAAATATGGTGAACCAGAACTCCTTCCCTCCTTCCCTCAGCCCAAGGACATTTGCACTCACCGTTTGCTGGTGCCAGCTGCTGTACCAGGAAGCAGGCCTATCTACCCAGAGTCGAAAATTTACCCTTATGCATGTCACAGGGTAGCAAAAACTTATTTCAGTTCATTAATAAAGTCCCAGGTGATTCTTGTGTGTAAGCCAAGGGAAGTGTTCTGGTTTAAAATATTTGAGTAGAATGTGTGTAACAAAGTGAACTTACTTTGTGTTTGAACAGATTCTCAAGTGTCTGTCTTTTCACAAATCGATGATATTTTTTCTCTTCCCTCCCCATCCTCCATGGCTGCTAATAAGCAGTGAAATTCCCCCGAGCTACAGTTGAAGAGGAGTAACAGGAATGATGGATAATTAGTATCTTATTAGGGCATGGGTGGATTTGCAAGTTAATAACTGTGCCAGGGCTGCCAAGTCTTCCCAGAGTACCAGGAGAATTTCCATGTGCTTGGCAGATGCTCAAGAAATACCTGCTGAATAACTACTGAGCAGTTAAGAGCAGGAAACCTTCTAGACTGGGTCTGAATCCCAGCCCTGCTTGCTGCTTATTCCTTGTGTGGCTCTTGGCAGACTCCTTAAAGTTCTCCAAGTGACAGTTTCCCTTTGTGCAGATGGGAAAGCATGGCCTGTAATTCGTGGGTCTTTGTGGGGATTAAGTGAAATAGGCTGGCAAAACACTTAGCAGGGTATGGGAGGCATTGAAAGTACTAGTGAATGAGAGTCATCACCGTGATGAATCAGTCACTTAGTAAACGGTAAGGCTTGTCAGAAGAGTACATGAAGACCGATATCCCTGGTTTTTAACTTGGGAAAAAGGTGCGCCATAAATGTATACATGGCTAAGATAGATGGAAATTTTTGAAAAACTATCAGAGGACACTTTGTAAGCAGTTAATTGGTTTTGAATATTTTTCAAGCACTAGTGACTACAGGCCAGTGTCATTTCAATGAAGATAACTTGTAAGACAAGATTGCACGGTGTTTTGCATTTTATTTGCTTCAAGCAGGTTAGGGTATTAAATAAATGGTGCATCTGTGTGATAGGAAGGCATTTTTCTTGGCTTCTCATGTTATCCTTGTAGAATATAGATCAATAAAATTGAATTCATTATAATCATAAATATTTAGCACCCATACTAAAAATACATTAGAGGCTGGCTACATTGGAATATAAAATGAGAATTTAAAAGGTGGCATTATATTAAAATAATGAAGGAAACTAAAAGTTAAAAAACCCATTGAGTACAGAAGTAAAATTTAACTTCATTAAAAAATACTTCGATGTGTACAAAACATGTAAAAATGTACTAAGTTTTAATTCATATGGAAAGCCTAAATATTAGTTCATTTTCAGCTCATTGTGGGGCAACTGCTAAACATATTTAGGTAATATACTGTACTAGCCTCTAATCTCTACTGTTAATATCAAGGGATACAATGTTAACATAGTTCTGTCCTAATTTGATTGTGCCAGAGGGTCCTTCCTAGAAAGAGCACTATTAAACGAGATGTTGATGAATGAAACATTGCAAAGGAAGATTCCAAGGCTGGTTGAACCTTCTGGAAATCTACCTGAGGACTGAAAAATAGCTGGCAATGTTTTGCCTGGAAAAAGAACAACTAGAAAGACATAGTCATTGTCTTTGAACAGCCTTTGTTAAGCCTAGGTTAGTATTTAGTACAGATTAAATACTGACTTATTTGGCAGAGAAAGGGGAAAAGAGAGGGGAAGACCCAGGTGACATACATTAAAGAGTCCGTGATTTTAGCTTGGGATAAGTAGTGCCTTTCTGACAACCACAGGGCTACTGCCCTGTGAGATAGTAAGGTCACCGCGGGTGATGAACACTGTGTGATCATCTCTTGAAATATTTTTAAACCAATTTTTTTTCAGTACTAAGGATTGAATGCAGGGCCTACACACTGCTAAGTAAACATTCTGCCCCTGAGCTATACTCTCACCCTAAAAATATTTTTGAGAGAAACGTTCTATGGTGGGGGCCAGGATTGTGCCGTGTTCAGGTTAGTGTGCGTCTTTACTCAACATTTTAACTGAAGGGAAAGATGTTAAGTTACTATGAAACTGTATTTATTGTTTTAAAGACTTACCTCAACAAATTCTCCTAGTCTCTGTGGATAAGGGTGTGTTTAGTTGTTATAACATCATAAGACTAATTCATCTCTTTCCCTGTTATACATTTCATAATGCATTTATATTAGGTATTATGGATATATATTCATTTTGAAACCTGGAAAAGATAAAGAAAGTGTTCTACCACTTGTGTGCACCCAAAAGCAAGAACTTGGAGGGCTTGAAGAACAAGGCCATGTGTAAAGCTGGAGAGTTTCTGAGTTCCTCCTGTTGGCCAATTGCTTTGACCTAAGACCTGTCCAGCCCAATCGTTAGACTTCTCAAACTTTACCTGGCTTTACCGTCAGCCCGTTTCCTACCCAGCCTTTCCTAGCTCAATAAATGGCACTTCTTGAAGGTTCCAGTCAAAAATTAGGGCTTATTCTTGTTTCTTTGCCTTCTCCAACCCTGTATATTAAACCCACCTTCCTATTTGGATAATCCTTTCTCCTAACTTATCCAGAGCCTGCCCACTTTTCTCCAGTTTTGTACTACCTCTGAAAACTGAGCCGGTGGAACTTCTAGGAGACTCCCACATGCTTGTGGTTAGCACTCTTACACACGCACTCACACACGCTCACGCTCAACACAGTCTAGGATGAGGGTAAAGGAAAGAAAGAAGGGTGAGAGGGACATGGGGGAGAGGAAGGTGGGGGGGAGGGAAGAAGAGAGGTTGTAAAGCAAAGAAAGAAGACACCAGCCTTTATCACACTTTTTATTCCTTGCATAAAATAAATCCTGGGCAGTTAAGAGAAATCATCTAAGATTTTTTTTAAATGTAGATGATGGGATAATATGATAGCAAAATAGTGTTAAATGAATGGTGAGATCTAAGATTATTTTTCTGCTGCAGTACATTAAAGATGAAGAATGAGAGTTTTGACTTTATTATGTGTGCCTGATTGCTCTGTACTTAGCACTAACTATTAAATTATTTGATGTGAAAACTAAAAAGAGATGATGGGCTGTGGGAAAACATTTAGGATGTATGTTTCAGAAGGTGACACTTGCAGAGTACACAGATGGCTCAGGTGGCCTCTTATTGGAAAGCAAGCTTGGGGTCACGTTAGGGATTCTGGTAGGCATTTCCTACATCCCCTATTAGACTCGGTATTTTAGTTTTATCTGGCATGGTTTCTAAAAACACAAAGCCTTTCTATTTTGACAGTCCCCTTAGATTTCTAAGATTAGTGAAGAAATAACATTTTAAACTCATTGAAATCTGAAGATAGTTTCCAGAGCTTGCATAAGCAGCTTTATGATTTTTTTCAGGATCAAAGATTCTCTTTATACAAAATATTTAGGATTATACCATCAATATTATTAAACCACCAGTGCACTTATTATACCAATTGATAGTAGAAACAGAGATGTTTGAAGTAACATGGCTTTTGAGGTTGAGAAAAACAAGAAAAACTGCAGGCACCTGTTGAGAAAATGAGGACAGATGGGCGCATTTTTCCCAAGGATCTCCCCGCAGCTGTGCTTGCATTCTGCGCTCCAGGCTGATGGAAAGCCTATTCATTTCTTTCATTACACACAGAGGAGTTCTCACTTCATCCTGCTTAACACAGCATCAGTCAAAGCTCTAGTCTGTAGGAGATATTTTTATTGAAGAGGGTGGAGAGAACTGACAATGAGTGAGAGTCGATTTAACATCTGCGTAATCATGTTATAGAACAAGAGGTCACAGCAGCGGTCTTGTGAATTATCAAAGCCCCGTTTGGGGATGTCATCTTACTTTGAAAGTCACAGTGTTTGTGTCATCTCGTTAAGTGATGAACGCCAACTTCCTGCCAAATTCTGCCGATGATAACTTTCTCTGCTCTTGGCACACAGCCTTTTGAAATCCATGTTATATGTTTCATAACTGTTTTCAGAGCACAAAATGTCCCAGAGGAAAAGCAACCTCAGAAAATATGTCTGGGGAGAAATGTTTCTTCTTAGTGCTTATTAATTTTTCCACTTACTGGGTATCAATGAATAGACTATTCTTCCATCATGTCCAGCCCCCTGCTCTTTACTCCCTTCTTTTTGTTTAAAAAGAGTCTCCTTTCATCTTTGTTTTTGTTTTTTTGAAGACTCTGCATGTTAGGGAGTACATGGGATATTTCTCTTTCTGGATCTGCCTTATTTTGCTTAATGTGATTATCTTAAATTCCATCCATTTTCCTGCAAAATACATACCGCATTTTCTTTAACCGTTGGCTCTTGGGCTGGTTCCATATTTTGGCTGCAATAGGCATGGATAGGTGGATATCCCTACTGTATGCTGACTTTATTCCTCCAGGTACTGTATACACCAACAATTGGTATAGCTGGGTCAAATGGCAACTCGACTTTTAGTCTCTTAAGGACCCTCTATAGTTGGCTGTATTAATTTATATTCTTTTCTCTTGAGACAGGGACTTCCGATGTAGTTCAGGCTGGCCTTAAACTCCCAGCAATCCTCCTGCTCGGCCTCCCAAGTTTTGGAATTACAGTACACCCAGCTGTATTTTCTATATTCTTGATGATAGATATTCTGGAGTAAGATGAAATCTCAGTGTAGTTTTGCTGTGTTTTCCTAACAGCTAAAGATGTTGAGCATTGTTTCAGGTACATATTAGCCATTTGAACATCTTTTGAGAGGTGTCTGTTCAGTTCGTTTGTCTACTTATTAATTGGGCTATTTGATTTGATTTTCTGATGTTAAATTTTTTGAGTTATTCCTCTTTTGGAAGTCAGGCAGGTATTTTTTGACATGGCTGAGAATTTATTTTATTATTGAAGCTTATTAACAGGTTTTCAAGGGTAATAGGTAATATTTTATTCAGAAAGATGTAAGCAAGCTAATTATATAATCAATATATCACACTAAAACAAAAAATAATGCCTGAATGACAATACATGCTGACTCTGAATTAGACATATGAGTTAGAATGTGACTGAGGGTCATATAAAACCATTCATGTAGGGTAGCTCGACTTCATATTGCATTTGGCAGAACATTGAAACTTGGTATTAAGAAGCATGATGTTTGCATGTTGGCTTTTATATTTACTTTAAAAATATCTACATATTTTTACTCAACTCTTTAAAAATTTTATAGAATCATAATTCTGTGATTCCCTAACACTCTTATTCCTATTTAGCCTATTTAAAAAACTGAATCCTTAAACTCAAATTGCTTTTACTCACCAGTATTCTACATTACATTTATATATGTACAATATATTTGTTACATATATTACACTATTGAGATTTTATGGTGGCTGTGACATTAGAACAAAGCAATGATTATGTGCCATGAGTGAGCAATGTACCTACTTTATATTTTAGGTCCTACAAGAAGAAGCACCCTAGGAAGATGGCCATAGAATGGCCTTTACCCTGGGTATACCAGAGCCACACTTGGGTCCATTTAACAAATGGAAGACCGTAAAGGTAGAAATCAGATAAAATATAAATGAACTGTGAAATTTCCTTACACATCTCATTAGTAGTATATAGTATTACTGCTTGGACATCAGATTCTAGGTGACGTCATAATGATTCAAATTCTTAATTGGTCAGTATTTTTCTGTGTCAATTCTATTCCTCAGTTCTCTTTTTTCCTGATAGATGATAAAAGCACAATAACTACCCCTTTGATTATCCACTTGAATAACATTTCTACTTTGTCAAACTTCCAGGAAACTCTTTAACTCACGGAACATTTCAGGTTAGTCACTCTAAATCTCAACACAGATCATTTCAAGAATGGTTTTGGAATGGATTCCTTTTTTCTCCTTCCTTTCTCTCAACAAGAATAGTCAAATGACACAAAATTTGGAACTCAGATACTTTTTTGCCTTTTTCTTTTCTTTTATCTCCCTTACCTGTGCTTCTAAGATTGATCAAAATACCATCTTTGCTGTATAATATTGACCATTCAGGCTCTGTTTGATCACTGTCCCTGTATTTTCTTGGTACAGAAGAAAGAAAAAAGATAACTCTGAGAAATATGTGTGCATCAGACGGCAGTTCTCCTGTTGTGTGTGTGTGTGTGTGTGTGTGTGTGTGTCTTTTTGAGACAGAGTTTCACTGAGGTGTTGGGCTACTACTCTGTAGCCCAGGCTGGCTTCCGACTTGCAGGGATCACCCTGTCTCGGCTTTCTAAGTATTGGGATTACAGGTGTGTGCCAGCATGCCTGGTTTTCTCATATTATTTTATCATCACAATTACTACTGTATTTTCTTATGCAGGAAAGATAGGGTGCTTCTTTTCTGTACATGTATTTAAATCAGTGTTTTAAATATGCAAGTCAGTCTCTTTGGTACTGAGGATATAAACTGGCATTAGAAACCATTCCGAAACATAACTGTTTTCCCTCAAGTCTGCCTTTTCCTTATTTCTTTAGAATAGGCAGAAAATTCCCTCCTTATGTAAAAGGATTTCAGAGTTCTTCTTCCTTGCATAAATTCTTTTTCCTAAATGCTGAAGTCTGTCTCCTGAGGTCCTTGTCTGTATAGAGGCTAAAATGCTGTCACCATTGTTTCTGGGCTTTCGTGCTAGCTGGGTCTCCATGGCACATCATGCAGACCCTAGTTTCTTGTGGCATCTGGTTAGACACATTATACACCAGGTCTTAACCATATGTAAATACAATTGAAAGCAGATGGGAAACTAATCTGTTGTCTTACTTTGGGGGGCTTCTATTTATAATGCAAACAAATATGCAGTCTCAATGTATAAATTTATAATTGGATTAGTGAGAGTATCTATTTCAAGTCACTTTCCACACAGTTGGGAAGATAATATATATCACATGCAGCATGGGAACATAAATAGAAGAATAAAGTTTCAGAGAGAGAACAATCACTTCTGGTCAAATTGATTAACTGATTAAAGGAAACTGCATAGAGGAAACACATTATGAGCCTTGAAGGGAAGGAAGAGATTCAACAGGTGAAGTTAGTGGAAAAGGTGTCTTGGCTGCATGAAGAGAGTAGGGAAGATGGAGTGGAAGAATTTGAGCAAAAGCAAAGACCTGGAGAGACTTAATTGGGGAATGATACATAGAAATAGAGGTCAGATAGCAAGATTTATAGGTAACTTAAAAGGCTAGGTGAGGCCAAATTTTAAGGAACCTGGAATATCTGGATTATAGGATGTTGTGCAATATATTGTTGAATAAAATCCAGTGACATACTGAAGATGTTTTTTTTTTTGAGGGAGATCTTGACTACTCCAAGTTTCCAATCATCAGGTGTACCCTCATCAGGTGTACAGTCATCAAGTGTACCGTTATCAGGTGTACCCTCATCAGGTGTACCATCATCAGGTGTACCCTCATCAGGTGTACCATCATCAGGCGTAC